>PVKC010007950.1:0-28805 GCA_004027635.1 Crocidura indochinensis | reverse complement strand
GAGTTGGCTTCCCAACTTTAGACATCGATTGTATAAGCCAGATAACCCAAATAGGATTGACCTGGTTTAGCACAATAGACTCTTATAGATCTGTTTTACCAATTGTCCTCCAATGTCCATTTTCCTTATTGATCTTTGTAAGAAAACCCCTAATTATTAGGTAGAAATGTAGCTTTCCAGAATAAAAGCAATAGTGATTCATTTTCTTGCAGATAGATGTGCTTACGTGTCTAGGGTTTGACCAATCAGATATAAGATGTAGTTGGTATGAGAAACATAAGGATGACTAATGCTCAATAAGTGGCTTTAAATACATCTATAAGCCTTGGTTCTTCCTTTGTGATAGTTAGAATATAGATACACAGACTAGGACTTGGGCAGCCATGTTGAATCATGCAGTAACTTTGGGAATAAAAGTCAATCAACAAGAGGCAACTTGAGGGGCCAGAGAGATAGCATGGAGGTAAGGCATGATATTTTCTCTTAAAACATTTCAAGATTTTTCTGTTACTCCTAACTAAGTCTAATTCTAATGATGTTGATTTATTCAAGTGCAGATCCTGAACTTAGGCAATAAAAATAAATCCAGTCTTACCATGACCTGTGCTTCCCTTTGCCATTTATGGACTTGCAGGGGAGGCGGCATAGGCAGATATTGTCTCTAAGCAGACCTTAAAAATTTGTAGCAAACTTGACCATCTGAAGCCAAAGTGATAGTAAAACAGGTAGGTCATTTGCCTTGTATGCAGCCAACCCAGGTTTGATCCCCAGCATCACGTATGGTCACCAAAGTCTAGCAAGTTATTTCAAAGTTCAGAACCTGAAGTAACCCCTGAGAACAGCTAGGTGTGGCCCCAAAATATAACAAACAAACAAAGCCCAGCTTCCCTCTGATATTGAATGAAGATGTAGCTGTGCTGACTGGCAGTGCCCAGAGTAGAGGGCATAGGCAAAGAAGGGGCTAGTGTTTGAGGTTTTCTTCAGGAAGCAAGACAGCAGGAGACACCCTGAGCCAAGTTCTGCTGCCATTTGTCTCCTATGCTGCCTAAATAAAACAAAGGCCTGCCAGGATCAGCCCTATAAGTCAAATTCTTACCTCAATCAGGTATGTAGAACCTGTAGGTACCTTTAAGAAACAGGATAGGGGACAGAGTTATAGTAGAGGTGGGGGGGAGGGGGGAGGTTTGGTCCTGCAGGGTTTGACCACTTTGAAAAATCAAAGAAACAAAGTAGGATAGAAATCTTCAGGGACAAAGATAAAGGACAAATGAGACTGTCTTATGAAAGTAGTCAGGGAATAGATAAAAAAAAAATCCGTATCAAGCACCATATCAAGCACCAAGGAGGACAGTGTTTGTGTTGTGTACACAATGCCAGCCAGAGGTCCCTGTAAAACAAAGGCTACTTCTGTTTTCTTTTCAATGCCTCTGCTCCATGGTGTCAATGACATTCTCTAATGACACCCACACCCAGGTTTATGCCAGGGCTGTCTTCAGCTCTTGCACTCCTTTTCACAGAACTCAAATGAAATAAATTGCTTCAGAGCATTTCTGAACTAGTATTTTGAGCCAGTAACCCAAGATCTCTCCTGTCACTTCCTTCCCTTTCACTTCCTCCCCTTCCTTACCCTCTCCTCCCCCTTTTCTTCCCTCCCTTCCATCCCCTCTCCCCCTTCCTTTCTCTTTCCTACCCTACCCTCCCTTCCCTCCTCTCCCTTCCCTTTTCTCCTCTTCCCTTCCTTTCTCTTCCCTTCCCTTCCCTTCTCACACTTAGCAGTACTTCAGTTCTACTACTAGCTCTGTGTTTGAATGGGGGAGTTGCTTCTAATGGTACTGTTAGGGTAGTTGAACTCAGTCTTCCCATATGCATGTGTTCAGTCCATTGAGCTATGTCTCTGACTCTCAGAAACTGAGATCAGGAATGGGAGGTGGGTACTGGAAATACTTGACCAATGAGGCTGGCAATTCAGAGCTAGGGCTAAAGATGTGACACTCTTTGAGCCCTATGCTATTGGGACCATCTGGGCCAATTAATAGTCTTGGGGTTTTCAAGAGCTGCACATGGCAATGCTTGGAATCATTTATGGTGCCAAGTATTGAACCTGGATAGGTCTCATGTAAGGCAAGCACTTTAACCCCTGCATTATTTATCCATACTCCAGTGTCAGGGCTTACTCCTAGAATCCCTGAGCTCAAGGATCTCTACTAATGAACTCAGGGAATCATATAGGGCCCCAGGGATCTGACCTGGGTCAACAGCATACAATGCAAACACCCTACCTTTTATACTATTTCTCTGGCCATTGGTCTCCAATTACTTAAATCCAATCCCAACCCCCATTGTAAAATGCTGTTGCATTGTAGAAGGGCCTGGAATTCCTTATTTGTTTTGTTTTGTTTTGGGCCACATCCGGCATCACTCAGGGGTTACTCCTGGCTCTGCACTCAGAAAACACTTCTGACTTGGGGGACCATATGGGATGCTGGGAATGGAACCCAGATCCATCCTGGGCCAGCTGCGTGCAAGGCAAACACCCTACCACTGTGCTATCACTCCAGCCCTTTAGAGTAAAGGGATTCAACAAATTACGATGTTCCATTAAAATTCTGTATTGTTGTTTTTTTTTCCAAAGGTATTTGAATTAAACTAATCTTAGTTTATTTGGCCCAGAAATGTGTCTAGTTAAAAAATCCAATTACGGGGCCCGGGAGATAGCATGGAGGTAAGGCGTTTGCCTTTCATGCAAAAGGTCATTGGTTCGAATCCCAGTGCCCCATATGGTCCCCCGTGCCTACCAGGAGCGATTTCTGAGCATGGAGCCAGGAGTAACCCCTGAGCACTGCCGGGTGTGACCAAAAAAAAAAAAACCAAAAAAAAAATCAATTACTTCCCAGTGCCTATTTTTAAAATATATTTCCCCAAATTCAGCAAAGGAACACTCACAGGTTCCAAAGAACGGGAAGTTCAGTGTGAAGCAAAAAAGGGAGTGGGGAAAAAAAGGGGAATGGATTCTCTAGTTTAGCAAATCTACATTGAAACCAAGATTCCCACACCAGATGCTAATAATAGTTGTAGAACAGGAAATAAAAGAATGTAGGCATTACTCCAAATTATAAAGGTGATCACCCAAGGAAATATATTGATGAAACCTTAATAGAAAGACGTCAAATGAGAAAGAAATATTATTGCACTAGATTCTTATCTCACACCAGAGATCACTGATACATGAAGAAATAAAGGTGTTTTCTCAACAAATATTTCTGATGTGCCAAGCACTGTTCTAGGTATTGAGGCAATAGACATAAAATAAACAAAATAAAGTCTCTGCACTCTTTACTCTGCTAATATGCCTACTGATTAAAAACAGAGATACAAAGGATACTATTAGTGAAAACAATTTAAAACAGTCTTAAAAGAGTTTCCTTAGGAAGGGAATTTAGGTATGGGAAGGGGTAGAGAGAAAAAGGAAAAAATGTTCTTTCCTGAAAAAAAAAACCTATTATGATATTTGATTGGGAGGGGTGTCATCACACCTGATGGTCTCATAATTTACTCCTGATTCTCTGTTCAGGGATCACTTTTAGTGGTTGTCTGTCCAGTTGGCCAAATGTAATTGGTCAAAACCAGGTCAGCCATGTGCAAGGTCAGTGTCTTATCCACTGTACCTTGACAGATCCTCCAGGTCAATATTTTAGATGTAGATAAGACATCCACTCTTGGGTCTTACCTGAATGGGTGATGGGCCTTTTCTTTGTTACTTCAGTCCATCAGACATAAAGATGTTCACCTCACATTTCTCTGTGTGCCAAGAAACAGAAAGAACATTAATAAGAACTGAAGGGGTGAGAAGAACATCATCAAATATGAATAGGATTTTCTTCCGGGCAGTAAGATATTGATATATCCTTGATGATGATTTAGAGAGAGTTGAGGTAAACTGTTGTCCTGGCCTGACTGTTGCATCAAAAGCTTTCACAATTAGGTACTTTATCCCTGAGGTCTTGAGGTCCTCGGCTCTAAGAGAGAACATTTGTGACCTTGAGAGAGAAGAGAGTGACAAAGAGAAATAGAAAGTCCTCTGTCTAGAACCAGGAAATAATCAGTAGGAAAATACAAAAGATATCATGACAGAACAGGAAAGATACTGGCATTCACAGTGACTGTCAAGGGGAAGGTATACATGATCTATTAGGGGAGATGTAGACAGAGACTCCAGGTAAATACCTAACAAGAGTCAAAAGTGGAAAGACTTTCATGTTCTTGAGTAAAACCCATTGAAAGTTGAATGGAGTCAAAACTAAGAGCAGATGTAAGCCAGTGCCAGTACTGACTATAGGTTTCCAGAATCATTCTCTTTCAAACATAGGAAGAAAAGAGGTTGTGGGGTGGGGACTGCCCCAAGTCTATAATACATCTACACCTAAAATTGGAGAGAAATGCTTGGGATTTGATCCCAGAATCTCCATCCCTTCCCAGAGAAAAATGTTCTTTCAACCCCTAATGTTTACTCCTTTGTAAAGGTCATGGCTCATCATACTTGTAGGAACTCTAGAACCAAAGAACTGGAATGTTTATTTTTTTTTACTTTTCTTTTTTTTTTTTTTTTCAAAAATCTACACAATGGTTGGCAAGACCATTTGTTTATTCAGAAAGCAGCCAACAGGATGCTACAGGCCTGTCAGTGAATAACTCTGCCACCAGAGATTTAGCAAAGTCCTGCAGACCAACAAAGTCACCTAGCAAGTAAGAGGAGAAGCGCCTTTCTTCTTGTAACCCCACAGTTACATCTTTTTGAGTTACTAAGTGGCACCTGAATTCTTGGCACCTGCATACATCTCTTCCTCATTCCCTGAAAAAATTTCATTAGCCTCCAGGACAGTTTCCCTCTGAAACCCTCCCACCACCCACCCCTTTCCTCTCTGAAATCCTGTATCCTGGTTCTTTGTTTTGTTTTTTTTTTTTATGTTATTTTTTGAGGAGAGGAAAAAAGGGTGGAGGAGACTGGGTCACACTAAAGTGCCCTCAGGACTTCCTCCTGGCTCTCTGTATTCAGGAATGACTTCTAACAGCATGCAGGGCTATAGCGGTGCTAGGGATTGAATTGGGGTCCCCTCTTGCATGACAAATGCCTTAACCTAAACTATCTCTCAGGCCTCTATATCCTATTTCTAGTCCCATATGCCCAGATGCCCAGATGCTTTTAAGGGCCTAATGTTTACATAATGTGTGGGCTCCTCTTTAAGGAAAAGAATAGAAAATTTAAGCTATACAAAGCTACTAGGGTCAGGACCTTTAGAAGGAGCCTGTACAAATAAGAGTTCCAGAGGAAGTTTCATTAACTCCCTGTAAATCCACCCTTGAAGACTAATTATTCTCAAAGAGAAACTGGATTAGTTAATTAGCTTGGTAATGCTGAATAATGAAATATCTTGCATATATATTTTTTTCCTTTTGGATAAGAAGATCCAGAGTCCTATTTTGCTGAATATTTTCTTTTGGGTCTGATAACTGACATTGAACATTATCTACTGAAGATGATGTTTCATTCTGTATCTTTCTTGCTGTATTACAAGGCTCCACCATTACTTGATACAGAATATGCCAGTTATGCTGATAACAAACAGAGATCCACCAGGCTAGCTCAATGAAATATCTTCTCCAGTGCCAAACTTTACCTTCAGAATCACTGTCTCAGGAAGAGAAGGGACCTCTAGTGGTCACTCTCAAAGGTGACATCAAAGTTACTAGTTCTAAAAAAAAAAATTTCCCAAACTACAGGTGTTAGATGGATAGTAAAGGGGTTAAAACCCTTTCCTTGAACACTGTCCATCTGGGTTTTTATTCAGCAGAACAGCTCCTCGAAGCTCTTCCAGGAGTCATCCAAGAGCACAAATTCTGAGAACTAACAGGTGTACAGCCTTCCCCCCCCCATCCTGGGGGGGGGGGAGGAGGCACACCAATACTACAAACTTAAACATCATTGTAACTCTATAATAAAAATTAAAATTATGAAAGTTGATAAAAGGTGCTCTGATGTTTCAACTAAATTGTGGGTTCCAAGATAAGGAATTAAGAAAATATTTGTCAAATCAGAGAAAAATTTTTGTCTAAGTAAGTTGTGGAGGATAAGGAGGTTTCTGCTTAATAGACTGTAGAAGATACTGTATTTCAGAGGATGGTTTCTGCTGCATAGTAGGTAGAGAATATTGTCTTTTAGGTCTTTATTTATGCCAAAGATTCATATGTGTGGTGCTAGGGATTAAATCCAGGGCTTTGAGCATGAGAAGCATGTACTCTTTCAACTGAGCTATATACCAGAAGCTTCAACCTCTTGAATTAAGATTTGTTGATAATAAAGGATCCTAATGAAGAATAGAAAATTAGAGGGTTATTAGCCACTGTTTAATCATGGAGATTCTGAAGTTCTAAGACCAATTTTAAGCCATGAAATTAAATGAAATTTAATTAAATTAAACCATTTAATTGAACCATTGAATTCTAGATGGCAAAAGTACTACACTGGACTCCTGCATTGCTCTGAGAATTGTTTTATTATTACTAAGCAGCATAAGACAGATTTTAGCTTTCAAAATTCTCAAGGACATTTCCAGGCAACCCCACTGACCTGTGACCCTTCAGACATTTGCCCTCAGCATTTGTCACAATAAGCTTGGTAACAAGACCTGTAAAGCCACAGTGCATAGATACTTTGGGATGACACCTGTCGAGGTGCTACTGTGCTGCCCCGCCAGCCTCCTGTAGTTGGGTTTCTTGTTTCCCTATCTTGTTCTTTATCCCACACACAATCGCAAGTAATGTGAGCCTGTGATCCTTCTGAGACTGTCTTCCATAGGGCAGTCCTGGGTTCACACCCTCCAGGGCAGAGCATCCATTTTTACCTCTGAGAGAGGGTCTCCTCCCACTTTTCTCCCTCCCTCCCCTTAACTCCTCCCTCACACTCACTTCCCTTCCTCCCACTCTTCTTTCTCCCATTCTCCTCCCTCCCAGTTTCACACTCCTCCCTCCCTCCCACACTTGTCTCTCTCTCCCACTCTCTTCCCTACTATCCTCCTCTCTCCCTCCCTTTTTCCTTCTGCCACTGTTTCTTGCATTAGACTCTAAGCATCATCCAGCTACTCCTTCACTACTATGGAACCTCAAGCATCCGTACCCACCAATGCTTAGTCTCACATTCCCTGTTTGTCAAGGGGAGGTTTCTGAATCACAATGTGTTTCATCAGGGAGGTCTTAAAGATACGCTCCTTAGTCTCACCAGAACTCTGGGAGGAAAGGGACCTGTTTACTTAAATTAAAGGCCATGGTTGCCACTCTTATAGCCCCTTCCTTGGCCAAAGGTACATTGCCCTGAGACGAAAGTGATTGGTTTCTACTCCCAGGGATTTCCAGACTCAATGCTGCCTCTTTCCTCCTGCTCTGGAACTGAGTTCCTTGTAGAAGATGTGGAATATTGGACTTTTGTTAATATTCTAATCAGAAAAACTACTTAGCTAATGATTAACTTCTAGGTTTAACTATTTATTAGAAATGGACTTGGATCTTTGACATGTCACTTCTTTGACTGTCCAGAGGGGGCACCATTATCTCATTTTTAACTCCCACATCTCTCGTAGTGCTCAGTGTCCTTTCCTTATCTCCAGGTGCTTAGGAACTTTTCCTCAAGAATTAAGACCCCTTGGGGCCGAATGGTGGCGCAAGAGGTAAGGTGCCTGCCTTGCCTGCGCTAGTCTTGGACGGACCGCGATTCGATCCCCCCCCCCCCCGTGTCCCATATGGTCCCCCAAGCCAGGAGCGACTTCTGAGCGCATAGCCAGGAGTAACTCCTGAGCGTCACTGGGTGTGACCCAAAAACAAAACAAAACAAAAAAGAATTAAGACCCTTGGGGCTGGAGCAATAGTACATCAAGTAAGGCATGAACCCCTGAGCCCCACTAGGAGTGATTCCTGAATACACAGCCAAGAGTAATTGCTGAACATCTCTTCTGTGGCCCCAAAACATGAAGAATTAAGGCTTTATGATGGGTCCAGAGAGATAGTGCAAAAGGTGATTGCCTTGCATGCTAATTTTGCGCAGGCCATGTCAGGGTGACCCCTGAGCACAAAGACAGGAGTAAACCCTGCGGACAGCCAGTTATGGCCCCCACACCAAACCAAACCAAATGAACAAGCAAGACCCTTGAAAACTAGAGCTGATGTTTGCTCATCTCTGTATTATGTGGAATTCTTAGAAAACCTTCTATCTTGGGGCCGGGCGGTGGTGCTGGAGGTAAGGTGCCTGCCTTGCCTGCGCTAACCTAGGATGGACTGCGGTTCGACCCCCCGGTACTCCATATGGTCCCCCGTGCCTGCCAGGAGCAATTTCTGAGCATGGAGCCAGGAGTAACCACTGAGCACTGCCGGGTGTGACCCAAAAAACACACACAAAAAAAGAAAACCTTCTATCTTATATATTGTACAAATTAGCATCTTTCTGAAGATTATTTTCTATAGATGATAACAGAGTCACTCAATGAGATGAAAATTCACAACTAAGACACCATATTAGCTTGGATGACATGGTTATCCTAAGAATTTGGACACCCAAGCACATAGTAGATATCTAAAAATACCTGCTAAATACTTTCTCCCAACTCTTTGCTTGTGAAAGCACACAAAAAGCTTATGAATATAAAACAGGGACCCGAGCAATAGCACAGGGGCCAGAGCAATAGCACAGCGGTAAGCTGTTTGCCCTGCAGGCAGCCAACATAAGACAGATCCTGGTTCAAATCCTATCATCCCATATGGTTCCCCGAGTCTGTCAGGAGTGACTTCTTGTTTTATTTTTTGTTTTAGTTTTTGGGCCACACCTGTTGACGCTCAGGGGTTACTCCTGGCCATGGGCTCAGAAATCGCTCCTGGCTTGAAGGGACCATACGGAATGCCAGGGTCTTGAACCGTGGTCCTTCCTAGGCTAGTGTTTGCAAGGCAGACGCCTTTCCTCTAGCACCATCACTCTGGCCTCAGGAGTGACTTCTGAGTGCAGAGTTAGCAATAATTCCTGAGCGTTGCTGGGTGTGACCTTCCTCAAAACAAACAAAAATAATACAAAACATACCAAAAACATATATAATGCATACCAAAACATATATAAAACACCCAAAACCAATAAAACATATCATAACACACATAAAACATACAAAAAAGCTAAAAGAAAGTATATATACATATATTTACCTCTAGTCAATATCTAGCTGGAGTTTTTTTTTTTTTTTTTTTTTTTTTGGTTTTTGGGTCACACACAGCAGCACTCAGGGGTTACTCCTGGCTCTATGGCCAGAAATCACTCCTGGCAGGCTCAGGGGACCATATGGGATGCCGGAATTCAAACCACTGTCCTTTTGCATGCAAGGCAAACGCCTTACCTCCATGCTATCTCTCCGACCCGAATATTTAGCTGTTTGATTCAAGCAATGTAGTATAATATTGCAAGTATTAACATCTTGCAGTGTTTACTTTCTGTATTTAATGTTTATTAATAATTTTTAAATTAGTTGTCATCATTGCAATACTTACTACTTAAGTATGAAGACATTCTCCTACTTAACTACATTTCTATTATCATGCTTACAAATAATTAACTGAGCTAAAGAGATAGTATAGGAATATTTGTCTTGCATGTGGCCAATCCTAATTTAAAGCCCAAGCTTCACATGTGGTCCCTCCAAAAACCAACAAAGATCACTCCTAAGCACAGAGCTAGAAATAGCCCGTGAGTACTCCATTTATTGCTGCAGGCGTCTTGCGTCTCAGCATCTCTAGAGGGACGAATTCCTTCACGAAAGGAAAGCGGGCACACAAACCAACAAATATGAAATAATGAGACCACGCAAAATACATTGTACGGGGACCCGCGGCTGCAATAGATGTGAGACAATTTTACTTTTCAGACTGATGACATTTAAGCACAACTCTGGTATGCAAGGTATTTCCACAAAAACAAAGGGCAGAGAATCTTTAGGAGAAGGAAAACCATGATAGCACACCCTAGAATATACATATCAAAAGCTAGCCCATACAGGTGAAAAGAATCCCCAGCTAAAAGGTAAGGAAGTGACATAAGGGGGTGTTCTAGTTTAGTAAGAAGCTTCTTATAACAAAGAAAGAGAAACTGGTTTTGCTACAATTTTGCAGCCTGCCAGAATAGTAAAATGCAAGAAAGACAGGAACTGTTTGCTTACTACCTAGAAGCTGAAAACAGAAAAACAGGTTGCAGGTAGCTGGCTGGACTTGTCTTTGAGTTACAAATATACTTAGCCAGCGGGGAACTTTAGCAACTTTTGGCACTAAAATTTCTCTGACAGCACAATGACTAAGGATGAAATTTGGCCTGTAGTTTTGCAAGGGAGACAAAGCCAAATGGTAAGAAAAGAGATAATTAATGTCACCACCATGTATATAACAGAAATATAGCCAATGATCCACGCAGGGGTTATGATTAATTCCACCAACGGGCCTGCTGACTGAAGATTTTTGGGGGAAGATATCAGCTCACTGCACTAGGAAAGCCAATAGACACATCTGGTGGGCTAACTTCCCCTATAATGGAGACGTCTATGCTGCATGCTATGGCAATTTATGATCAAAAACAACCCAAAAATCAACATTTTATCCTGGAGCTAATATCCATTTGTAGGCATTAATATTAGTGTCTTGCCCATATCTCCTTGGTCTGCCTTGAAGTCACAGCAAATAGTTTCAATATAGCAAATAAGTTCCTGAGTGCCTTTGTCTATTTATATATGACCAGTTCAAGAGAGTGTTTTCTGCCTTAAAAGGGTCAATCAAATTTTGGGAAGTCAATAGCCCCAAAAGTATTCTTCAGACATGATGGAGTAAAGTTATGAATAAATGTCCAAGCTTCCTTCCAAACTAATTCTGAGGTATACTCAACACAGCAAGCCAAACAGTCTTCAGTGGCCCACAGCAATAATCTATTCATCAACACTCCTTTGGTTTTCTTTTTGCCACACCCAGTGGTGCTCAGAGCCTATTCCTGGCTCTAGCTGAGAGATCACTCCTGATTCAGCTCAGGGATCATTGCTGGCAGAGTTCAGGTGACCATATGTGGTGCTAGGGACTCTAACTCGGGCAAGTAGCATGCAACTATCTTAATTTCTATCCTATCTTTATACCCTTTAGATCATTTTTAAATAAATCACTTGGCAGCCAAAATTTATCTATAGACTTTGCTTTGAAGGGACCGAGAACCAGTAAATAAAGCTATTGCTTTAAAAAAAAAAACAACCATTGCTTTATTCATTTAAAATAAAAATAACAAAATATTGCTATTTGGATTCTAAGTAGAGTCAATTCAAAAGCTACTTAGATGATTCTTGCAACCTAAACAGCAGGAACTGTTCTTGGTTATAATACTTGATGACACATTGCTAAAGAAAGTCTATTTATTGTGCTCAGAAAAATCTACATCAATAAGAATAAAAGCACTACTTACGAAAAGCTTACTGCATGATTGCATAGCTGACTATGAGCAATAATGTTAAACATACATTTTTTTTCTGATAAATACATGATGTAACCCTATGCTACAGATAAATACAGTATAGTGCTGTAAAAGTAATTTTCTTGTTGTTTTTTTGTCTATTAGAGGGTTTTTATTTTGTTTTGTGCCATACCAGGCAGTACTCACACTCTGAAACTACTCCTTGTGACTCTCAGGGGACCATACGGGTATCTAGGGAATCAAAGTCAGTCAACTGTATGCAAGGCAAGTGCCCTACTGGCTGCACTTTCTCTCTGGCCCTTTTTTCCTTTTTTGAAAAATGTATTTGTGGGGCCGGAGAGATAGCATGGAGGTAAGTCTTTTGCCTTTCATGCAGAAAGATGGTGGTTCGAATCCCGGCATCTGATATGGTCTTCTGTGCTTGCCAGGGGCGATTTTCTGAGCATGGAGCCAGGAGAAACCCCTAAGCACTGCTGAGTGTGACCCAAAACCAAAAAAAAGTATTTGTATAATATTTTTATCTCAGATATATTTTTATTTTTATTTAAAAGTTATGTTCAAGGGGCCCGGGAGATAGCATGGAGGTAAGGCGTTTGCCTTTCATGCAAAAGGTCCCCCGTGCCTGCCAGAAGCAATTTCTGAGCATGGAGCCAGGAGTAGCCCCTGAGCACTGCCGGGTGTGGCCCCCCCCCAAAAAAAAAGTTATGTTCAAATGGGCGCCAGAGCATTAGCACAGCGGGTAGGGCACTTGCCTTGCATGCAGCCAACCAGATTTTATCCTCAGCATCCTATATGGCCCTCCAAGCTTGCCAGGAGTAATTTCTTAGCATAGACTGGAACTAACCCCTGAGTGTCCCCAAGTGTGTCCCCAAAACAAACAAAATACCAATTATGTTCAAATATTGTATTAGTTGACTGGTTTCTCCAAACAAGTGTTCTAAAACAAGCTTTATAAAAGCATATGGCGTCAATTCTCATACCTTAAAATTAATAATTATTGGTTTAAAAGTTCTAAATATTTAGGTATAGTGATCTTTCAAATAGTTAATTTAAGTGTTTTTTTATCAACTTCATCTACAGGCTTTTCCCAAAGGTCATGAGGATACACTAAGCCTTGACACCACAATCTAGTTTAACTTGACCATGTATCAATTCGGGACTAAGGAAAAGTCACTGATTTTTTTCCCCCTCAGTATATTTTGCTCCTCAGCTTATTTTCTCTCTCAGTATCTGCAGTTTATAAAAGCATCAGATTTTTGTACTCCTAAAAGTAGCAGGCATATATGACTGCATACAATAAAAGACAGCTTCGGACTTTTCTTTTAAGTTTGCAAATTCCATGTATTTTCAGCCATTGAGGTAATATTTTGAGAACTGACATTATCTCTAGTCATTAATCCAAAGCCAGAGATTAAACAGCTAGAATATTATGTAATTGAATGTAACATAATTTGTTTTTCTTTCAACTTCTTCATTCTCCTCTTCTAGAACTAGTCAATGTCTGGTTAGTTTATCAACCATCTTGTTGGAGTGACATCTACAACAGTCATGTCCTCTGAAGTTTCTCCTATTCCTCTATCTATATTTGAAATGTCATCCCTAGCCAGTCATGATGAAGGAAAGTGTAGCCAGCAGGCCCTCTCACCATGCAATGCAGGCATGGAGTCTCTCCTGACCAGCTGTCTATCATGTTAGAGCATTTTCATATATCGAGAGCTCTATTTTTAGCCTGTCAAGTGCACAGCTTTCTTCATTTCAAGGAATTGGAGAGGGTATTTCTGAATTTAGAACATTTAGAGGTCTTCCACTTAATATAGACGCCATTTATATTGTCAGTGCCAAAAGTTTACAGGGAGTTGAACAAAATTTGTCCAAACCAGCTGATCTTGAAAAGCAATGGCTTCATTAATTCTCAACTATAACCCTCCTCTGCCTCCTGTATCATGTAGCATTTGGAACTTCTTAGAATCCTCTTTCCAGATCAGCAGTTGGGGTTTCTGTCTCTAATTTTTCTTGGAATCTCATTTTTTGACTAATACTATTTTGTATTGAATTCTATTCATTCTCACTCTCTTAGTAGCTATGGTCAAAGGAACAGAGCTAGTAATAGCCCCTGAGTACTGCATTTATGACCCCAAAACAACCCCCAAACCAACATTTTGTCCTAGAGCTAATATCCATTTGTAGACATAATGTTAGTGTCTTGCCCACATCTCCCTGGCCTGCCTTGAAGTCATAGCAGTTTCAGTATAGCAAGTAACTTCCCAAGTACCTTTGTCTATTTATGTATGGTCAGCTGAAGAGCATGTTCCCTGACCAACTATTCACTATATGTTCACCAACTGCTGTTTTGCAAGTTGGTACTGTCTGCTTTTATGTTTCCCCTCAAAGTTTCATCTGTTGGGTTTTTAGCTTTGCTTGCTGCCCTGGACCTTCTGGTGGGTGACCTACCAGAATCACTGCCTACTTGTCCCTGGGATATTTAAATGAGTGCTCTCTAAGGGCTGGATTCAGCTGAACTCACTAACTGCTCCCAGTTCTGGGCTCAAGAGTGATCCTTGGTGGTATTCAGGGGAACAATTGCAGTGCTAGAGATTAAACTGGGATGCAAAGTTTGCAAGGCAAGTGCTTAATCCCTCTACTATTTCTCTGTGGCTCCCTTTGTGATATTATTGATATTTTTTTTTCACTTACTTTGTATGCAGTATAAAAAAATAGATACTGCTATCTTATGGGAAAGACCTCTATTGAACGTCAGAGTATTAGTTGTTAAACTTTCAGAAAAGTGACAGTTATATTTGAATTATTGACTGCACAAGAGGTCAGTGCCCTGAAACTCTGCATTATTCAAGGATTAACTGTATTTTTTTTTCTTTTTGCTTTTTGGTGTCACACCCGGCAGCACTCAGGGGTTACTCCTGGCTCTGTGCTCAGAAATTGCTTCTGGCAGACTCGGGGGACCATATGGGATACCAGGGATCAAACCACTGTCTGTCCTGGGTTGACCACATGCAAGGCAGATGCTCTACCCTTCGTACTCTCTCTTTGGCTCCTCAACTCTATTTTCTTTCTTTTTTTTTAATCTGGTTTTTGGACCACACCCAGTGCCACTTGGGTTACTCCTGACTCTGTGCTCAGGAATCACTCCTTGGGGCTGGAGATATAGCACAGCAGTAGGGCATTTGCCTTCCATGTGACCAACCCAGGAGGGACCCGGTTCAATTTCCAGCATCTCATATGGTCCCCCAGTCTGCCAGGGTTGATTTCTGAGTGCAGGGCACTGAGTGCCGCCGGGTGTGGCCCCAAAACTAATCAATAATCAATAAAGTCTTTTTAAAAAATGGAAAAAAAGAAAGGAATCACTCCTTGCAGTGTTGGGGTACCATATGGGGTGGCAGGGATCGAACCTGGGTCAGCTGCATGCAAGCCAAAAGTCCTACCCACTGTACTTGGGTCCCTATATTTTCATTTTATTTCATTTAATCCTCATAGAACTTTATAGTAAGGACATTGTTATTATTTCCTTTGAATTGACAAAGAACCTGAGGTTGAGTCAGGGAGATAGCACAGAGGTTAAAGTATTTACCTTGTATGCAACTGACCCCTATTTAATCACCAACACCACCTATGGTCTTTTGAATTTCACCAAGAGTAATCCCTAGAACAGAGCCAGGAATAAGCCTTGAAACCACTGAATGTGGCCCCAAAAGACCAAAACACACACAAACGCACATACACACATACATAAACCAACAAAAAGAACCCGAGGGTCATAGAGATTACATAATTGTTTGAAGTTACACAGCTTTAAGCATCAGATTTCTGTAATGGTTAACCAGTGTGCTAAAAATTGTAGATAACAATAAACATCCTATATTTTATTAATGGAAAAATCATATAAATATATTAATGTGTATGTGCCAGACTAAGTATTTACTATAAATAGACATTGATATTTTTATTAAAATCATATCATACTTTATTTCTGATTCTTGAAATTATAATGTATGGATTCCTCAAATTAGGTAAGTACCTTAAAGGGCTAGAACTTCTTCCTGACATATCTGGTTTGGTACAGCTTTTCTATTAGGCTTCGGTTACCAGTGATAATTAACATTTTTCCAGCATTAAATTGAATGTAAGTTTCCCATTTTTTGTGAAGTATGCTTTGAAAATCAAACCTTTTTTTTTTTTTTGTATAGGTCTTTCACTTCCCTCAGACTTATCTCACCCCAACCCAGGTTGTCAGCTGATGAACTTGAACTTGAACATAAGCATGTTTGCTGAGATGAGCTACAATTTTTGCTCAGGGTCAGGTTTACTTGGAATGACTATATTCTTGTTAGTAATATCTGGCTCCACCTAGTAACTTAGACACTTATAAATACTTGGATCTTAAGAAGATGTCTTCCCAATTACTTTCTTCTTCAAGAATCCATAAAGACAAAGACTTTGAACCCAATATATCTTATTTACTTCACCCAACTGTCATAAAGCATTCAAACTCAAGTATTATAAAGAATGAATGTAACAGGAAAAGGATTCAGAATTCTCAGTCGGTGGAATAATTGGCCGAGAAGTTCGCCTTTCAGAACATAGCAGGTAAGACTTTGTCTTAGTAGGAAGAAGAAAGGCATGAAATTTAAAAATGAAAAAAAAAAAGAGAATATTATTTTGAAAAGTTGCTCTCTTGGTGGAGCAAAGTAAAGACGAGAGAGCTGTCCTCCGCATGAATACGGGAGGGTGGAGTCTGCCAAGCATTACATGCTCAGTTTATATTGAGCATCTTTTGTGGGCAGTGATTGAGAAAACTATGAGCGACTAGGTTCTGAGATCATGACTATTGCCATAATATGATAGAAATCTTTTGGGAAAATTTTAAAATTTAAAAGTCATAAGGACAAAATTAGAGAGCTAATTGCCTCGTATTAGAAAAATTGATGCAAACTTGCCAGCCAGAAAGGGTGAGTGTGTTAGGAATGAGACTTGCTCCGGTCTAATCAGGCTTAAGAGAGGAGAGAAAAGATGTGTAGGTTTGTTCAAAATTCTGGAAGTAAATATTTGTGTTAAAGGGCCCAAACTCCAAGTTGCTAAGGTATGTGCAATGGTCAGGGACTGAAAGGGATTACAGCAGTTTCTTAAAGGAAAATCTGTTTATTTAGGCAGGAGGGTGGTTAAGAGCCTGAAATTTATTTAAAATGGGGGGGGGTGGGACTTACTGTATATATAATTCTAAACCTTTTGAAGCAATTCCAAGAGGTCTTGTTGGGCATTTAAGATTGAAATAACATATAAAACATGTTTCTCATGATGCCTGTTTTCATAGAAAGACTTTCATATGGATTTCTATTATATTCATGGCAGAACTGTGACAGAGCAATAATAAATGCATTTTTTTCTTGATGGAAATAGAGGATATCTAAGAAGAGAAATGGTAGTAACAAAAGCACAGAAGAAAGAAGAAAAGAGATCTTTTAGAATAAATGGGAAGGAAAGAAGTACTATTAGGGGAAAAGTAATGAAAGGATGGGGAAAACAAAGAGATCAACATGATTTGAGACCAGAGGCCATATTGCATTTGAATGCTTTCTAGTCCTAGCTTCTTTAGTTTTTTTTTTTTTTTTTGGTTGGTTGGTTTTTGGTTTTAGGCCACACCTGGCTGTGTTCAGGGCTTACTGTACTCCTGGCTCTATTTAGGGATCACTCCTGGAGGGGCTTATATGGGGTACTGGGGATTGAACCAAGGTTCAATCCAGGACTAGCCATTATGATCCTCTGATTTAGCTTTCTTTGGTTGGGGGGGGGGGGCTTGGGCCACACCCAGCATTACTCCTGGCTCTGTGCACAGAAATTGCACAGATGGGATGCTGGGGATTGAACCTGGGTCATCTGCGTGAAAGGCAAACGCTCTACCGTTATGCTATCGCTCTGACCCTGACTTAGCTTCTTAAACTACGGCACACTGTCCCATTTAGAGTCATGTCACTGTATGTAGGGATCATAAAAATCTTGGCAATAGCAAAAGTATTGGCGACATTAGCAAGGCAATAACAAAAAATTAGTTCAATTTCAAACTCATAATGAATCTGAGGCGTTTCTAACACCATAAACTCATGTTACATTTCTCATACAAGCAGGGGTTGCTAATGGAAAAGATTTAAAAAAAATTTTTTTTTTTTTGGTTTTTTGGGTCACACCCGGCAGTGCTCAGGGGTTACTCCTGGCTCCATGCTCAGAAATTGCTCCTGGCAGGCACGGGGGACCATATGGGGCACCAGGATTCAAACCGATGAACTTTGGCATGAAAGGCAAACGCCTTACCTCCATGCTATCTCCCGGGCCCCAAGATTTAAAATTTTTAATTTTAAATTTTAAAAATTAATTTAAATTTAATTTAAATTTTTAAAAGATTTAAGAAATTTAAGATTGTGCCTTTCCAAGGTGTAACCATTTGAATCTATGGTGCTTAGAACAGTCTCAAAAAATTCTGAAAGCAACTTGTAAAAAAGACCCAAGAAAGATTTTCAAACAATTACTTTTTTTTTTGTTTTTTGGGTCACACCCAGCAGTGCTCAGGGGTTACTCCTGACTCTATGCTCAGAAATCACTCCTGGCAGGCTTGTGGACCATATGGGATGCTGGGATTCGAAAGGCTTACCTCCATGCTATCTCTCCGGCCCTCAAACAATTACTTTTTTTTAACAGAGACCATCTGAAAATAAAGTCATTATTTTCTGCCAAAGAATATTCTGCCAGTTTCTCTAGGGAAGTTGGTTTTATCTTCTACAGGTCTGCCTGCCATCTAGCTTCTTTCGTGTGACTTTCTTTTTGCTTCAAAGAAAGTCCCTTAATATTAGAAGTACTTTGATCCTAGAAGTCAGAGCAGAATTGTTTAATTTAAAACTAGCAGTACCGTTAGAGCTGGAATGACTCAGCTGGGACTTTATTTTAAGTGGAGAATAGACAAGAGGAAGGTTCATAGACTCAGCCTAGAGCAAAGTGCAGAACCATCTACTCTCCTTTTCCCTGGCAGACCAGAACACAAATTTATTCAAGATGAACTGGAAGAGCAGTGGCTTTCTGGGAACACAAAAGTGTCTTCTAATGGTTTTATTTCTGCCACATGTGATCACAAGTAAGTTTATATTTTTTTCTGACCTCTTTTTAAATCAAGAAGATGTGCCGATTACTACATGATCATAACACAATGGGAACATCATAAAATTCACATTGGAATGACATCCTAATGGGGATGGTACACAGAACAGATAATAGTTTTAAAGTTTAAAGAAAGAAAAATGGAAAAGAAAGTACCTATCAAGCACTGAGTAAGAGTTCCAGGGGTCACTCCTGGCAATACTCAGCCAACAAGGACAGAAGGTTCAGTACTAGTGCCCTGCAATGCTAGGAACCAACACAATACTCAATATTGTTGGGTGCCTCCAGTGCCATATTATTGTTGCTCATTCTTCAAAGGTCACATAGTGCTGGGGATCAAACCTGCTCTATATCCTGTACTATCTATTCAACACTGAAAAAAAAAAAATATATATATATATATATATATATATTTGGAGAATGAGTCCTCCAAAGCAGTGTTTAGAGGTAGAGGCCAGGGCCAGGGACCCCTCCCAGCAAAATCAGCCCACCAGGCCAGCAGTTTAAAAATGCAAGAATCTCAGGATATGGTGCTGCTCAGGCACCATGGTTCCATAATTACCTGGACCACAAGGATGATCTTTGAGCCTCCAGACCTACACCTCATGGTGCTGAGGAATCCACATGGCTATGCCCAGCAATGCTCAAGGACTATGTGGTCTTAGGGATTGAACTGGAGTCAGTTATATTCAGGTCATGCAAAAAATGCAACCCAACTCCCTCCCGTTCTAGTTCTGTAGTCCCTGAAAAAACACGTTTTTAAATAGCTTTGATATTGCCTAACAAGATGATTTCTTGTGTTTTCTCCAGAGTCACAGCCATAATTTTCCCACGTCTTAATTCACTTTTACTAATTTTACTAAAAATCATCTTTTTGTGGGGAGGAGTTATTTGAGTCACACCCATCAGGGCTCAAGAATTACATCTGACTCTATGCTCAGGAGTCACTTTTTGTGGTGCTTGGGGGAACAAATGTGATACCAAGGATAGAATTTGGACTGATCGTAAGCAAGGCAAACACTGTAACCCCTTTCTCCAGCCCACTAAAAATAATATGTTGTTTTTATGAACTGTCTACACAAAAATATTCCCTGCATTTGCTCCCCACACCAACCTATAAATATCTGGTTTAAATATCTGATCTAAAAAGTAATAGGAGGATAATTTAATCACTCTTGAGCTTTAAATAAAAGATGGAGGGGAAAAGAAATTGAGGGGAATAGCAAGAGGCATATGGGAAGTAGCAAACAGTAGATGTCAAGGACCTCAGGTATCTGGGTGGTGTAGAAGAGAGGTTCTTCACTGCTCATTATAATTTCCTGGGAGACTTTCAAAAATCCAATGCTTATGTTGCATTCATGCAAATTAATCAGAATATCTATGAGTCAATATTTTTTTTTTTGGTTTTTGGGTCACACCCGGCTGTGCTCAGGGGTTACTCCTGACTCCATGCTCAGAAATTGCTCCTGGCAGGCACGGGGGACCATATGGGGCACCGGGATTCGAACTGATGACCTTTTGCATAAAAGGCAAACGCCTTACCTCCATGCTATCTCCTGGGCCCCGAGTCAATATGTTTTTAAGGATTCCCACAAGGGAGCCAGAGATAGTACTGAAGTTAAGTACTATCAATGCCAGCAGTAAACTTTGAGTGTTGCTGGATGTGGGGGAAAAACACAACTAATAATAATTATTATTATATATTGTTTATCTTTTCTCTTATAAAAATTATATTACACAATATGACTAATTTGTGCAGAGTATTTTGTTGAATTGATATAATTTATTGGACCAGTCTCCCATTTGTTCATTCTCTCTATATTTCTATCTTCTCCCAGGTTCTGTATTAACTGTGAACAGTAAAACTGAGAACCATTTTCTGAACACTAGAATTGGCTTCAATGAATCTTTAAAATGTACTGTTCAAAATCACACTAAAGAGGAAAAGCTTCTCTGGTACAGAAATGATGGAGAGGTGGATTTGAAATCTGAAAACAGGATTAACTCCAGCTCAGTGTGTGTCTCTTCCATCACTGAAGATGACAATGGAGTCACCTTTACCTGCAAGCTTCAGAGCAATCAGTCAAGGTCCATCTCAGTGGTGCTGAATGTCACATGTGAGTAAAGGGAAGACAACTATAAGTCTGTTTATTATCTATTGTACTACATTAAGTGATGATTGAAAACAGGATCTGAAGAGCATGTACATTTTTTGTTTTTGTTTTAAATAATTTTATTGTGACCAATGTGAATTATAAGTCTTTCATGGTTATACTTAAAGTATATAGTGACAGTGAATTAGGGCCATTTCCACCACCAGTGTTGTCCTCCCTCCACCCCTGTTCTCAGCATGCATCTCATACCCCCCTATAACCCCCTGAACTGCTAGTGTAACAAGCCCCCTCTGTGTATAGCTTGTTGGAGATTGGGTATCTTGATTCTGTTGCCGTTGACTTTGAGTTTGGTGTTTAGGCTTGATCATTTTTTATTTCCACTCAATGTTCAGAGCATGTGCATTTGAACATCTGTTTGCTATTTGCTATTGCTCAATTACCCTATTAATGCTCCCTTCTAAAGTAGGAAGGTGTCTACTTAATGAGCATTGAGTAGTCCTAAATTCTAAACTATGCTAGTTTGGTTTCAAATGTTTCTTTCATGTTCCAAGTTAGAAATGAGGGTTCATCTTTTCATAAATACATTAACTGTTCTTATTTCTTTTCTGCAAATTTCTGTTTGTATTCTTTTCTGTTTTTCTATTGGGAAATTTTTCTTTCTCTTAATGATTTAGATAGGTCATTTTTTTATTCCCTCCTACCCCCTCAGATAGGTCATTTTTAAATTAAGGAAATTAATCATTTTGTTGTTTGTGGTTTAAGTAATTCTTCGATTAATTTTAAAGGCTTTTTTGCCATATCTAAATGTTAAATATTCATGTGTTTTTGGAAATCCTAAGAATTTAAAGTTACCATATTCTTTCTTTATGCTTGCTAAATTTTGTGTTCTATTGAGAAAATATTTGGGGGAGGGTTCTTTTAACATCACCTTAAAATCCCAGAGTGAATTTCCTCAATGATTGGATTCCAGGTACTAGTTCAACCCATCAGTATTATCCCTATGCAAGAAGTGAGAGCTTTCAAGTATAATACCATGTAGGTAATATGCATGGAAAACTAAATCTACATTGGAAGGTGTGGACAGAGTGATGTGAGGTGATATGAAATACGGTGACGTTAGGGTGTTGTTAGAGTTAGCTCTGGACTTGGAACGTAGTAATAAAGAGTTAAAACTATTTAACTTCAATAAGGTCAGCAAACTTTCCTGAGAAAAAAAATGATGCCACTGATGTTAAGATAAGAGTGTGGAGAAGATGCCAAGGAATCCACCCTCTAGAAAATACTGGCATCCTACATCTTGAGTGTTCATGATGAATCATTTGCCTGTTCCCAGGCAAAGGAACTTCCTGTTATGTTTTCTGTGCCTTGATAAAATGTAAATTTTTAAACAAGTTTCCTCTTGACTACACTAATATAATTTAAGTCCATAAACTATCAGGGGACCTTGGAGGCATTGTAATTATAATAAAATAATAGATGAGACAATGAGGGCCCAAATCATCACAACCAGAACTGAGAACAGGACATAAATCCCCAGGGATTTACCACTTCAGTACTCCTACCATGGTACCTTCTTTTCCTTTTTAGTTTTGGGCCACAACTGGAGTGCTCAGGGGTATCTTGGGTGCTCTGGCTCTGCACTCGGAAATCGCTCCTGGCAGACTTGAGGGTGCGGGCGGGGGGAACCATATGGGATACCAGGAATTGAACCCGGGTCCATCTGCATGCAAGGCAAACACTCTACTGCTGTGCTATTGCTCCAGCCCTTCATTGTACCTTTTTTTTTCTTTTTTTTTTTTTTGGTTTTTGGGTCACACCCAGCAGTGCTCAGGGGTTACTCCTGGCTCCATGCTCAGAAATTGCTCCTGGCAGGCATGGGGGACCATATGGGGCATTGGGATTCGAACCGATGACCTTTTGCATGAAAGGCAAACGCCTTACCTCCATGCTATCTCCGGGGCCCCTCATTGTACCTTCTTAAGAGAGACATGGGAAGACTACCAATAACAATTGTTAGTGACTTAAGGAAATAAATTTCTGTTTTCCAACGTGAACTCCTTTTAACATTCCCTTTGTAACTAACTTCTAAATATTATTATTGCTGAAAACATAACAACTCAGAGATTCAAAGTGATAATTGATGAACTTTTTAATTGCTCTATTAAAATGAGCTAATAACAGTGCTAACAATATCATAAATAGTCCTAAAGAAGTATGCTATTGCTAAAATAGTAGCTCAAGGTCCATAGAGATAACTCAATGAACTGAGCAAATGCTGGATTCTATTCCCAGGAACACATGGATTCCCAATATGGCCAGGTGCAACCCCTGATCACATAGCCAGGACCATCCCCAAGCATTACCAGGTGTGGCCCCAAAATAACAGTAACAAAAATTAACAGGTCAGGAACTAAATGAATGTGTGATATTAAGCGTTTTTTGTAAGAATTTATAGAAACAAGTTCTTTCATATATTGTTGCCAAAAGTATAAATACCCAAGTTTAAAGTATAAAGTAAAAAGATCCAAGTGTAAATTTAGACCTCTATTTTCCTGAGTGACTTTTTTTTAATAATTTTTATTGTAAGGTAAATTACAAGTCTTTCACAGTTATATTTAAGGTACATAGTGAATGTACCTTAATGAATCAGGGCAATTACCACCACCAGTATTGATTTTCCTCTGCCACTGTTCCCAGCATGCATCTCATACCTTCACCCTTAGCCCCCGGAACTGCTAGTATAACAGGTCCCTTTTGTGTATAGCTTGTTGTAGTTTGGGCCTCTTGATTAGAACTTTTTTTTTGCTAGTCTACCAAACTTTAAAGTATGTCTCCCCTATGACCCAATATTTCTACTTCTAGCTTCCTTTGAAGAAACACATGAAAATGTACCTAAGAAGACACATATGTACTTCTTGTAACACTGTAGCATTTACAAAAAAAAAAGGGGGGGGGAACTAAGAACTATCAAAATAAGAGTCAAAAAATAAGGTCAGATTTGATTGTGAGAGTTAGATAAAAAGCAATAAGCTAAATCTCCATGGTTTGGCGTGGAGAAATCTCAAAATCACACATATCACCGTGAGCATGAACTATTCTATGTAAACCCTTCCTACACTCCTAAAACAATACAACATTTTTCTGAGGATAAATAATTTTATAAAATGTATTTTAGGGGCTGGAGAGATAGCATGGAGGTAAGGCATTTGCCTTGCATGCAGAAGGACGGTGGTTCGAATCCCGGCATCCCATATGGTCCCCCGAGCATGCCAGGAGCGATTTCTGAGCATAGAACCAGGAGTAACACCTGAGCACTGCCGGGTGTGACCCAAACAGCCAAAAAAAAAATATTTTAAAGATATCTACAAAGAGGCTGGGGAGATAGTTCACCTTTGAACTATCAGAGTGTATGCCTGATATACCTGAGACCTCATATTTTGTACCCACACTCTATGACTCCCTGAGCACTGATGAGTATAATTCTTATACCTCTGGAACACTGTTGAGGTGACTCTGGTGGCACCAGCCCCACTAAACCCTGACATAGTTGGTTCAAACATTATACCATATAGCATGCATAGCTGAGCAGCAACAATGGAATAGTCCCCATGTCTTCAGATGTATGCCCTCCAAAATATCCACAAAGATTTACATCAGATTCATAGTAGTAGGTATCACTGGCAGTCATTACATCACCAATAGGCGTCAAAGAGGATATTAACTTTATCTAATATGTATTATTCTTAAAATACAATAGTCATAGACTAAGAGAATATTGAGGTATTTACCTTGCATACAGTAGACCCTAATTCACAAACTGCTATCACATATGGTCCTCTGAGTCTCACAGGAGAGATTATTGGGCAGAACCAGGAGTAAATTTGGTTATCACCAGATTATTGGACAGAACCAGGAATAATAGGTTTGGTTACCATATGTGCACTCTCCCTACCACTATTAAAAAAGTAACACATGTTTAGTTTATATGCTTAAAAACGTTAAAATTTTTAATGGATCAGATGATGATGGAGCTATTAGCTGCCTAGCATACACCTAACCTGGTTCTATCTTCAGTACAAGATGATCTACTAAGCACTTCTGGGTATAACCTGGAGTCTCTCACTCGTAGCTCTTGGGTGATTCCTGAGCACACAGTCTGAGCAGTGCTTAACCCTCAGGCTCCTGTATTGAACCATTCCAGATTGACCAAGAATCACCAATGGGGCATCTGGACACCCTAAAAATTAGTTGGGAGACTTCTCTTTTTTTTCTAACAGTTAAACAAAAATGAACAACTATGGTGCTGGAGAGATAGTAAAAATAAGGGTCCTGATTTTTTGTACATAATTTAATGTTTTATTTTGTGATCTAGCTTGTTATCAAATAGACTTTTCAATTTTGCCTCCAATTCATTCTATCTGTTCTCCAAGGGGTGCTTCTTTTTACACATAGTCAACTGATATTCAATTCCAGGCACCCATATGATCTCCCATACCATGCTAGTAATGACTCCTGAGCAAGTCACGATAAGCCTCAATGTGGCCCCAAAGCAAAACAAAACAATTTAACAACAAGTAGAACATACCTACCAGTGGAACTGTATATTGGCAATTGTGTTCCCTTTTCTAGCAACTTCCCACATATTTGAATATCATAAAACATCCTAATTGGATCTGGAGACAAAATCCAAACTCATTTCAAAGAGCAACAAAATGTCATTCTTCACAGAGAGTTATTAATAGCACAGCCTACTCAGGGTCTAATTATTCAGCGTGTGAATTAACAATGCTCCTTTCCCCTTCCTTTTCTATTTCTACCTCTTTTCTAGCTGCCCATTTTCTAATCATCTTATTACTTAATCATCTTATTACTTGTCTGCTCCTTGGCTGCAAAACGGAAGGGTCAAGGGCAGACCCACACAGCCATTTCTCTCCCTAGAAGCAGGCAGTTCTGCTTAGGGGTGAGGATTGGAATTATTTAAAGACAATCTTCATCATGGATAAAGAGATGATTAGACAGAGGAAATGAGAGGTCATAAGGTAGCCCATACTTACCTTCCATTAATAAATATCAGAGAACGTCTTCTGGGAGAAGGGCATGATTTGTAGATCATTGAAAGATACAAATGTGCATTGGTCAACCTGTGGCCTTGGAAAATGTGGTCAGATAAAATGCAAAAATAGAAGAATTCCTTAAAACCACAACAACCACAATGAAAATAATGGTAGCTAGTTTTTTGATTAAGTCTCCCAGTCATCTCCTGTTATCTTCCCAAAATTTATGAGTAGGCATTAACTCATTTTGACAAAGAAATCAAGATCTTAAGTGGTAAGGATCTTTCTCAAAACCAGCTAAACGCTGTAAATGGGATTAGGCATTTAAAAGTCTGTCTTCTTAATATTATACTGCTTAATCCAACAAAAAACACAGGCGGTATATTATTAATTCTCAGAGAGCAAAAACTCAAAGCACATTCTCTGGTGAAAATAGTCTACTTGATACAGATTCATTGCACGTGCTTGTTTTAGACTTTGTCTTATTTAATACATTAAAATCACATTATTTTAATACATTAAAATCAGAAATCGCTCCTGGCTTGGGGGACCATATGGGACACCAGGGGATCAAACCGCTATCTGTCCTAGGTTAGTGCATACAATGCAAATACCCTCCCGCTTGTGCCACCTCTCCGGCCCCTACGTTAAAAATTTTATAAGAGAAATTGTATAGCAGATAAGGTGCTGGTCTTCCATGTAACTGACCCCAGTTTGACCCCCAGCTCTACATAGAGTCCCAAGAATGCTGTCAGGAGTAATCCCGGAGCACAGAACTAGGAGTAAGCCCTGAACACAGTTGGATGTGTCCCAAAAAAGCAAAACAAAAGTTCTATAAGGTCTGAGTAGGATATTGGCCATTATATCCCCAGTTTCTAGTCTTGTGCTTGACATGCTGTAGTGTTAAGTACAAATTAACTTTTGTTAAATGGATGAATAACTATTGATGCTGAATCTTTAACACTGGCAGCAAGTGATGATTTACCTGCTAATTAAACGTAAATGCTTGAGTCTTGCAGTTTCTCCTCTTCTAAGTGGAGATGAAGTTCTCACAATTGAGGAAGGCAGTAGTATGCGACTGGTTTGCTTTGTGAAGTCCAATCCCCAAGCTCAAATGATATGGCACAGAAATGGTAGCGTCCTGAATTTGGAGAAAAACCATCATCAGGTCCAGCAGACGAGTGAGTCTCTTCAGCTGTCAATCAGCAAAGTTAGGAAGTCTGACAATGGAACCTACACCTGTGTTGCGAGTTCACCTCTAAGTATGACAACCAAGGACTTTTACCTCATTGTCAAAGGTAACCTTTTTGTATAATATCAATCACAGTTCAAAATCTAGAAACAATAAATACTTCATTGACTACAAATGATTACAATTATGATCGGGAGCTAATATTTTTGTGGGTTTGGGGCCATACTCTACAGTGCTCAGGGGTTCCTCCTGACTCTGCATTCAGAAATCAGTCCTGGCAGGCTCTGAGGACATATGGGCTGCTGGGAACTGAACCAAGGTCATCCGCCTTCAAGGCAAGCACCCTCTCTGCTATGCTGTTACTCTGGCCTTAAAGCTAATATTTTCTTTGGAGGAACAATTCCCAACTGAAGATTTCTATTAAGCACTCTAATCCTGGAGGACAGAGAAATATTATAGTGGGTAAGGCTTTTGCCTTGCATGAAGCCAACAGGGGTTCAATCTCTGGCATCCCATAATGGTCTACTAGGTTTGACCCCCAGCATCCCACATGGTCCCCTGCCAGTAAAACCCCTGAACACCACCAGATGTAGCCCCAAAACCAAAATATAAATTCTAATTCTTCCTTTTAGGGAATAATGTCTGTATCCCACAGGGGATATAGATCTACTTTTAAAGAAAATGTTCTGGGAGGTCATCATGTAAGGTGCTTGCCTTGCATGTGGGCAGGCCAGGTTCAGTCCCTAGCACTTCACATCATCCCTTGAGCACTGCCAGGCATGATTACTGAATGCAAAACCAGTAGTAATTCCTGAACACCACAAAAAATGTTCTTTATTCAGAACCAAGCAGTATAAAAGACAATTCTGGTTGGCTGTTAGAAAGGAATACCTCAACGAATTCTCATTTTACAACGAGATTTGCAGAAACTGGACTACGGTGCTATTGCATGTACAGCCCAATTACAGAAGAAATTCAGAAACATATATAGAAAAAATTGTATAGATAAGAAAAATGGATTTACAAATTATTCCTACCTCTGAAACTGAAACTGAAACCTATTACACATCATGATAGGAAGTGGGGGAAAGGAATTTCTTTCTTTTTGCTTCACACTGCTTCTATCATCTTTGCAATAATAGGAACAAATTAAACTCCAAGTGCTTTCCTTTCTTATTCCCACAAAAATACAAAGTCAAAATACCTGGTGTAGCAGACACAAAAATGTGCATATTCACTAAGTCTTGTAAGAGCATTCATAACTCGTTTATCATTTGCTTCTCTTTGTCTGCACATTGTCTTTCTTACCAGTCCTAGGAAGCCAACTGCCTACTGCCACAAGTGTTGAACTATGTGACCACAGGCCTTATTTCCTCTCCATCAGGAGTTCTGGTATACTAACAGACTGGCTGTTGGAGAGGAAGAATTGCTGCTGACATATGTGATCATTTATCCTGCAAAGTAGTGACAGCATGCCTAAAGGATGCTTGTTTTAAAAGCCAACCCCAAAACACTGACAACCCTAAGTACTAGTTTTTTGTTTTGTTTTGTTTTTTAATAGAAGCACTGAAAAGAGATCCATACTGAAGCTGTGCTTCTCAGCATCCTAGGACCACAAAAGAATGGTTGATGGGTACTCAGGTCATGTCTCTCTGACTGGTTCTAGAGACCACACACAGAGACTAGGGAATGATACCATCCATGTAGGTTAAGAAGGGTTCATAATTTCTCTCTGTCATACAAAAAATTATAGCTTGTGTAGCAAG
>PVKC010007949.1:0-28796 GCA_004027635.1 Crocidura indochinensis | reverse complement strand
TTATCATGTTAACACTCTCACACAATACTGCTTGGCTGATATGAATCATGGAAGAAAGACACATTTATATTTAACAGTCAACCGAGCAGTCTATTTGATAAGTAATTTGTACCATTGGTAAATATTGGTGTAAATTCCTGTAGAGTAATAAACATTCTTAATAGTACCAAACACACTGAAAAAATAGTTCTCCCTCCCCTTTTGGTGGTGCACACTTTGACTAATGATAGTCTGGAAAAGGCTGTAAAATGATAGGACTCTCGTGAGGGTTGGTTAGAGATGCTGGAATGTCCTGTGGAGGTTGCAGATATGTGCAGAGAATAGATGGCCCTTGACATCTTTCAAATGCCCAAAATAACACTTCAAATAACTATCTACCCATCAAATATTGGTTCAGGTATGGTCATTTACAAGTAAATGCACTGCATTTTATGGCTAACTTCCAAGACATTATTTGCAGTTCATAGAATCCATGTACATCTTCTATGTAAATAATCATAGGAGTCATTGCAACAAAAATTTTTGTCTTCAAGTTACCATGCCATTGAATACTTGTTGCATGTACAATATCATCTCAGAATCTCAAGGGACTGAAGACCAAACAACTGGCAGGCTCTCAGGGATCATGTCTTTTTTTGTTTGTTTGTTTGTTTTGGTTTTTGGGTCATACCCAGCAGTGCTCAAGGGTCACTCCTGGCTCCATGCTCAGAAATTGCTCCTGGCAGGCACGGGGGACCATATGGGGCACCGGGATTTGAACTGATGACCTTTTGCATGAAAGGCAAACGCTTTACCTTCATGCTATCTCCCGGGCCCCAGGGATCATGTCTTAACATGGTATTTCTTCTTATTTTCCCCAGTGTTTGTGATTGGCTGCCTGAAGAGATAAGAATGGAAGTACTAGATTAAAGAGAAATAGAAGTTACTGCATTTCAGTATTATTTGCATTGAATAAAATGAGCCAATTGATAAATCTGTCAACTCAAAAGAAATGTAACACAAAATCCCTAAAGCCAACTCTTAAGATATTAGAGGCTGGGAATGTGGCTTTGTAATAGAGAATATGGTTTGCATGAATAGTACCTTACTTTGATTCCGGGTTTCATGAAAATTAAAAATACAATAAAATAAGACATATTCTTGCCTAAGAAAACAAATATTTTCTGGGTATATGGCTTAGAAGTAAAGCACATGCTTTGCATGAAAGAGACATAGGATCTCTCTCTCAAGGCACCACAAAACAAAGACTTTATAAAAGTCTTTATGAAGTCCAAATCATGACATGTCTAAAACTTGGGAAAATGAGCTCCAAAATAATCTAAGTTAGATGTTTATTAAAGGATACTATTGTATATTAATATTTGGCTTTACCCTAATCAAATTTGATCTCTATGTATTTATGTGTATATACTCCCTAATGATTTGCTTTAGTAGAACATAAACTATGATTCCACATGTATATACTTTTCAAAGAAAAGAAGAGTCATGACAGGTATATGTTATGTTTTTAATATACCATGGTTTGCATAATGTCCTGCATGTCTCTGATCTTCTCCCTCTGGCATGACAATATATAACATTGGTACCTTGGAATCACCTTGAAAGAATAATCATAGTGATGGACAAGCAAAATAAGATTTATAAAGAATGTTGTAGAGGTCAGAGAGATAGCATGGAGATAAGGTGTTTGCCTTGCATGCAGAAATGCAGAAGGACAGTGGTTCAAATCCTGGCATCTCATATGGTCCCCAAGCCTGCCAGAAACGATTTCTGAGTATAGACCAGGAGTAATCCCTGAGCGCTGCCAGGTGTGAACTAAAACAAAAAACAAAAAACAAAAACAAAAGAATGATGTAAAAGGTCAATATTTTAGGAAATTGAAACAATTTGCAATATCTAGAAAAGGGCCCTTGTTTGATGGATTAGGTTTTTGAGAGGAAATTTTATTTCTATGATCCCATGACATAGTTGGCATATGGGTGAGATACTTAAGAGCTAATGTCCCTGGTGCATGGTAACAGCCCAAACTGAGAGTAGGTCATGAATGCCCAGATGTTGAGTCCCTCTCCTGAGAGGAGGGTCAGTATTTTATAGAAAATTGGTTCTTTGTTAAGGCATGGCAAAGAAAAACTTTGGCCTTCTTCAATATTTGTGCGTAGATTTGGAAGGTAATGGAGATAGTAGAACATTCATCTAGAAGCTTCACATTTTTCTATTCTTCCTCTCTTCACATTTGTTCTAGAAAGAAAGGAGAGTGATATCATTTTATTCATATCTATTATTTGGCCTTGACTCTAACTGATCGTCTGAAATTGGGAAAAGATTTAAAAATTTTAACTTTGGAGAAAATGAGAGACTTCTGTATTTGAATGCATGCATACCTCTAGGAGTGCATGCATGCGTGTCTGCGTGTGTGTGTGTGTGTGTGTGTGTGTGTGTGTGTGTGCATGTATGTATGGTCTCAACTACGAGATTTTTCTCAATCATCATCATGCTGTGGATAACTGTTATTTATTTCTATAGTCAAGCATTCTGCAAAAAAAAAACAAAACAGAATGCATTTGTTTAGAGCTCTTTGGGTAAGTGTGTGTGTATGTGTGTGTGTGTATGTGTGATGTTGTGTGTGTTGTGTGTGGTTGTGTATCTTTGTGCATGGAAAAGGAGTGAGAAAGAGAGAAAAGGAATATAGGAGAGAAAGAATAAGAGAGAGATGTTTTACAGAAAATATGTATGAAGTTTTGCTACAACACCGAAGCCACAGACAACCAACCTGTATTGGGTCCACTGCATTCCAGATTTATTATTGCTGTTAGAAATAATTATTATTTGTTTTATTGAGTTGGCAGTTAGGAGCCTGCCTGAGACAGAGGCTTCTCACAGGAGCCATAGAACACAAAGGACCAAGCAATCCCCCACAAATGCTTCAACATGTTTGGACCACATCCTTCTCTTGGTTAATTTCATTTAGTTTCATACACATTGAGCTTCAAATTGAATGAAAAGTTCCTAAGCTACAAAATCAACATGAATGAACACCAACACTCAGAGGCGTTTTTGATTCAAAGTGGAGATTTCAGGCTTTTCTCAAGTCTGAAGTTGAGAATTCTTTCATGTTACTGTTTTTCCTTTATGAATTCTAAGATAGTTCTTCAGTTGAAGGAGACACTTGAAATGCAGAAGAATCAGGGAAATATTTAACAGAAAGGCAAATAACTTTATTGAGGAAACAGAATATTTACCACTTCCACTTGAGTTTTTTTTTCTCATTGCTTTTGTCTCCTCCAAAATAAACTGTCCAGCATGCACTTGCTGCATACTTTTCTCTTTCCTTTGCCTTATAACTTGGAAATAACTGTACCATGAGCATTTCTAAGATCCTCTTGAGGATTCTCCACTGCAATGTGACCAGTTATTTTTGAAATCAGTGGTGTGTTCAGAAACAAAGCCTGATGACTAGTCTCATAAGTCATTAAAGAAAGAAAGCGGGGCAGGAGAAATTGTATGGCAGGTAGGTTGCTTGCCATGTATGTGGCTGACTCAGGTTCAAGCCATAGGATCCCATATAGTCTACTAATTCTGGATCAAGAGGGATCCATGAGTACAGAAACAGAAATAAACCCTGAACATCACTGGGTATAGCCTTAAAAAAAAAGAATGAAGAGCATGTGAAACCCTACTAATAACAGTTTGTAAACCATGGTGCATAAAATAAAAATGTAAGTAATTAGCTAAAAAGAAAGAAATATGTGTGACCAGATGTTCTTCCAGATGTTATTTTTCCCACATGATTTCAGTAAATGTTCAACAGGGAGGAAGAGAGTGGACATAAAGGTAGTAAAGTGTTATACATGAAACCCTATTGGCAACAACATTGTAAACCACTATGTCGAAAGTTATTAAAAAGTCCCTTGCATAGAGGTAGGCAAATAGATGGGAAAAATGGGGTGGGGGGGGGACAAAGGTGAAAGGAAAGGATTCTTGTGAAAGGACTGGTGTTGAAACTTTGTATTCCTGAAATCCAAACATGTAATTCATGATTGATTAACTTAAATTTTTTGTTGTTTGTTTCTTTCCAATTTGTGTACCTGTTCCAGAAAATCATGGTGTCCAACTTTAAGTGGGGGCTGTGCAGGCAGAGTACTTAAACCCTTCCTCTTATCAGAAATCTGAAGAGTCTCTTTAAGCTGGAAGGGGAGAAAGGTGAAAAGGAGGAGAGAAGAAGGGATAAGAGGAGAACCAAAGAGTAAAGGGAGAGGAGGAAGAGGAAGAAGGACAGAGACATAGGAGGGTGTGTGTGGGGGAAAGTAGAAGGACTGAAAGAGAAAAAAGGAGGAATGGAAGGAACAAACATCAAAAGGATAAAAACAAACTCAACAACCTTTAGTGGATGGGTGGAACTAACACAACTGAAAGAGTGTCAGCTTTATTTGCCCTTCCCAAAGCCATGTAGTTAGACAAGACCAGGACACCTCTGAGTATGCAGGGGAGGTGCCATGTTTGTGTAACAGATACTTCTTGATAGGTCAAGAACACTGATAACATAATCACCTTCTCCAGATATGGATCCCAGAGGCAGAGAAAGAGAAGGGTTCTTTCCCCAATCCTAGATGTTGAAAAAAGATATTTTTCCCATATTACACTTGCAAAATGGATTCCTCGAAGTTTGATTGAATGTTCCTGTACAAATAAAAAGTGGATGAAAACTTCACTGTAGTAAAATTTCCAGGGGTTTGTGGTCTTGAATATTATGTCAGAAAACAGCTTAGAGGAAAAGTCTTTCAAAGGAGTGTTCCTGGCTTGGTTTCTATAAAAGATGGCACACTGGTTCTGTAAAAAAGAAAGAAATCCAGACAGCACTTTCTCAGTAAAATTGAATGCTATCCTCAGATAAAATTTCCTGAGTGGAAATTTCCTCAGTCAGGATGGAAATGTTCTTTTTCATTTGACAGAAAAATTTTGGAGTGAGGAAATAGCTTCCTTCATCATGCCATTTAATAAGAATGGAATCTTAATATGTTCATTTTTGATAGCAACCTTCACAAGAAATCCTGTTTTAATAATATCTCGAAGAATGTATTGTTTATATTAGACTTTAAAAGTTCCATTGTCAACGTCTAAAATTAATGCTCCTTTTGTATCAAATTTGGTTTAGTCCTGTGATAGGAAAGGTTTGTTTTTAAGGTGCTTCCATAGAAATAATTTACTCCTTCATGCTTTAAATAATGCATTTCTTGGGAAAGCTGGACATTCTCCAAAGTATAATTGTTTTATTGGCTTATGGTGATGGATCTGAGTTTTCTCCGATTAAATGCCTCTTTATTAACTGACTTAATATTAGGGCTTTCTTTTACAGTAGAGCAATGAAAAGCATGTGCACATTTTGATAATTGTGCAGAGTGAAAAGTAAGATGAATTTAGGGGGTGCTTCTCGAGAGAAGGCCTTATTTGAGCCTAGAGGTATAGTAGATGGCAGACCTGAGGGAGAGATGGAGTATTATAGTTTGACAGGTCACAGAACTTAAGAATTGATTTTTTTCAGTTGTATCAAATTTTGTGTTGTTGTTCTTTTTTTTTTTGTCAGTTTTGGTCCATATCTGGTGATGCTCAGTATTATTCAAGGGTCTGCTGCACTCAGAAACTATTCTTAATGTTGTCTTAAAGACAATATAGGATGCTCAAGATTGAACCTGAAAAGGACACATACAAGGAACTATACTATTGTTCCAGCCTTCATATTTTTCTTTAAAAAGTCATAAATATCTGTTAGGAAAATGAGCCAGTAGAAACTACCATGTTATTACGTATATATATGCACCATGTTATAAAGATGAATTTTTGCATGTGTACAACTTGATCCTACTAGACTATACAGAACAGAACATTTTAAGGATCTTCCCAAGTTGAAAAATGTGATGATTGACCACATAGTCGTGGTAACCCTTCAACCAAAGTAACTTTGTCTTTGCTAACTTAGTTGAATTTCTACTTCCACATTTCTTTTTTTTTGGGGGGGGGGGTTTGGGTCACATCCGGCAGTGCTCAGGGGTTACTCCTGGCTCCATGCTCAGAAATTGCTCCTGGCAGGCACAGGGGACCATATGGGGCACCAGGATTTGAACCGATGACCTTTTGCATGAAAGGCAAATGCCTTACCTCCATGCTATCTCCCAGGCCCCTACTTCCACATTTCTTAAATCACTTTGCTCTAAGACCACTTGTCAATGGATGACAAATTCAGAGTTGTGAATTTCATTTCTCATGTTATTCTATAAAGGTTGACTGACAGATTCTGTCATGCAGGTACCATCTTGAAGACAAATTTCCTAGAGAACTAGTGGCAGTAGATGAGATTGGAGAAACATACTCTGTATTCTGAAGTTAGTATACTAAGGAAATCATACAGAAAATAATTACTGAGCATGATTGATATAGTCCTGTCATTCCATTGCATCATAATTCTGAGTCCTTGTTCTTGAACATTGGTAGACTGTGTGTCTTCAGGAATTGTTCATAGTTTCTTGCTCCTTGGGAGCTTCCCCTTAAAATGCTTGCAAAATGTGAAAGAACTTTTAACAGTACACATATATATGTGGCAACATATACATCAGAATGTCTCTAAAAACATAGAACAACAATATCAAAAAAGTTAGGAGTAGAGAGATAGCTTAAGTTGTCAAACACCTTTTCTTAGCATACGTGAGACTGAGTTTAATTCCCATTCCTGTGTAGCCCCTGAGAAGCTCCTAGGTGTATGCAGTCCTGGTGGTAGCGGCTAAACTGAGTGGTTTTGAGTCCTCTCAATATCACTGGAGGTGAACCCGATTTACAATGGAATGCGTGTGTTTCCATTCACTTCAGGGCAGGATATATTTGTTATTGTGAACATAAAGAGACTCAGGTACCTCAAGAGGCAGATGTCTTTGCTTCACCCCTATATTTTTAAGTCTGGAGCCTCTGAGTTTAGCTCCCTGAGATACAAAAAAAAGAGGTTTAGTCCACAACATTTCCCCAGCCCAACTTCCACTGTCTCTTGGTATTACTGTAGAATCCTGGAAGTGTCTCCACAGAAGCATCCTTGCCAATTCAGCTCCCAGGATAGATTCCCGATTCCCTCTCTTTTAAAAGGGGAGTTGGTCACAATTTCATGGTCAACACTTCATCATATTCATCTCTGGCTATTGATCATGCGTTGTGTGTCTAAAAGATCCTCCCTCTCCAAAGATCTGTAGAAGTCCTGGGATCTCATTATTCTGTGACCTTGTTTGGAAATACAGCTTGTAGACATCAACAAGTTAGCATGACGTTATGTCATTTGGATGGGCCCTGAATCCTGTGACTAGTGTCCCTTGGAGAAGGCTTTAGAAATGTCATTAGGAAACAAGAATGGTTCCTGGAAACTTCCAGAAGTAGGGACATAGATTTAGGATAGAGTTTTCTCAGACTTCATAAATGGAACCAACCCTGCCCATGCTGGGATTTCAGCCTTCTAACCTCTGAATACATGAAATAATAAATTTTTCTTATTTTGAAATCTCACAATTATGACAGTTTCTTAAGGAAACTAATATTTTGTTTTATGGACTAACAGAATTATGTTTCCCTAACAGATTTATAATTTAAAAATAAATGAAACAGAGGAAGGAGGGAAGGAAAGTAGGAAGGAAGGAAGGAAGGAAAGGCTTTTACTCCACTCTCCTTTAGTTCATGGTAACATATGAAGGGGCTAAAGACAACATATTCAAGTGGAAGGAATGAAAAATAAAAATAAAAATGCTCTCTGAGGTGATTATTTGGAAGGTCTGAATCCACCATTTTCCAACCTGCAGGGTTGTTGCCAATAAAGCTTTCTCAACCCATCACAAAAATTACTTTCTGGAGAAAAACTATTTTGACTTAGGAGTGTATGTCTGAAAGGAGGTCCCCAGCTCTGCATTTCTATAGCAAAGGAACAAAGGGGCCTGTTCGGGGTCCAACAGATCCACTATTTCTATCTCCTGATGAAATGTTTTATGAGCTACATTTTGCTTGGCCTGCAAACCAACACTGTCATAAAAATCCACTTTAGGGAGTGAGCAAGGAGAAAAAGTTTTGAAGATCTATGTGCTCTGCTCCATGGTATCTGGTGGATTCTGACTCACACACTTTTTGTTGATGAAGCTTCCTGTCCTGTAACTTGCAAAGAAGGGAAGATCAGCACTGAATGCAGTTCTGGGGTAGCCCGCCACAGCTCAGCCAGCCATTCTCAGAACATTGGCATGGTTAATGATGCTCCATGAATATGCTGAAGGCAAGGCACGAAGAGCACCTGGAATTAATTGGTCTGGGGAGTGACAGCCCAGTGAGATGTGTGTGTGTGTGTGTGTGTGTGTGTGTGTGTGTGTGTGTGTGTGCAAGAGACTTTTTTGTTGGAGCCTAATTTCTTTTTTCAGCCTTAAGTTGGTGCTCATTTTCATGACTGATCAGGGTTTTATTTGTTGCACTCAATACATGTTTTTGAAAACGGAATTAGCTTATGTGCAAGACTGTTCTTTTGATCTAGGAACTTTTCTTAATTCCTTCTGAAGCATCCCTCTGCCTCCTTTTCTGGCTCTGACTGATTTAAAGGAAAAAAAATTCTTGAGTTTATATGTTCCAAGAAACCTAATGCTCTGAGAAATCTAATAAAGCCCAGCTCTAGAATTGTGTTGGGGGCACAAGGCTATGAGATGACCACCCAAAGTGGAAGTCTCTGGGGACTGAGATGGGAGTGTATTAAAAGTGATGGGACCTGTATCTGCAGGGACTACCACAGAGAAGGAGCACTGAGCTACAGCTATTTGTGTTGGTAACCATTAGAGATTCTTAGTTTCCGTCTGGGAAGTTTGCTTATCACTTAAGAGATTGGAAAGGACTCTTGTGGCCTCCTTGACTCTTCTTCATAGTTATCTTTTAATTTAATCACTTCTTTTAAAATTATGTATTAAACATCACACCTTATTTAAAACTGTGGTTTACATAGTTGCTTATAATACATTTGCTTTTGCCATTCTATGTTTCAACCCCAATTCCACCACCAGTGTAAAATTTCCTCCACCATTCTTCCTGGATTCCCTCCCACTCCCAAGGTGCAGGCTTATAATAATCTACTTTATATTGCTTCTTTACAATTAAGTGGTATCAGAGTTATCAGAAGAAAAAAAACAACAGCAAAATAAAACTTGTGAAAAATTATCTCCAAATGGAATTATTGCCTGAAAAATTATCATATCTCACAATGGAATTATTGCCTGAAGTCATTGCTTTAGGTTTACTAAGTTTTTTGTTGCTAGTTGATAATTTTGGTATTGGTTTTGTTTATGCTAACCTTAGGTGGCATCTATGCTGCTTTGACATCTAATTTGGTGTGTTCCTTCTGGGGTGTCAGTATTTAAAAATTTGTAGGTTGCATGGTCGCATAAAGTCTCAGAAACTTTATGTTTTGTGGCTCCAGAGCAACCCCAAGTTCTCTTACTCTTAGTGAGCTCTTACAGCCATTAAATCACCTTATCTTAATAAATAATCACTTGTTTATTTTTCAATAAACCAGACAACTAAAGCAAACCACTGAATGGAAGTGAAATGACATGTCCAATGGTCAGGCTGTTTGAGGGTTTCATCTTTGGAGTCAAACTATATTCTGCTATTCTATGCATATATTCCTCATTAGGCCTAGATGAAAGTCCCAAAAGTAGTTTGGGGTGGGGTTAGGGGCCTGCTTCTGGCCAGCAGAAAAGATGAGGTGAAACAGAAAATTCTCCAGAGCTTAGAACTCTGGGGAAGAATCCATAATGTTTTAGCTATACCATCTGTAAAAAAATGTTTTTTAGTTCATTCCAGTACAAGCAATAGGCCATTTTTCTTGCTAGTGTTTTGACACCCTGGTCCTCCCTATCTGAGGTCTAATGTTGAACTCATCACAGATATTACAAAAATTCCTAGGAACATAACATGACCAGAGTTAAGGAAAGATGCCGGGCTCATGAAATTTCAATTCCCCAGCAAGCATTGTCCTCTGGGGCATAAAGAGAAAGCCTCCCGAGCATTAAGCATGAAATGATGCAAAATTCCTGTCTAAGTGCAAAATACACTTTAATTGGCTCTGTCTCTTCCAAAGTGGTGTGTAAACAAACCAGTCATAATCATCTTCTGACTGTTAAGGATACATGGGAAAGAATAGGACTGCCATGAATGGCCTAAGGGCATCTCTGTCCATCCCACAAACTACCTTCTGGTTTGGCATCACCTTCTCTACCTGGCAATTGCCAGCAGCATGCAGTGCCTTGGTAAATCTATAGGCATCTTGAATGAAAAAAAGCCATCCTTGAACTGGAGAGTAAATAGTCAAGACCAAACATTCCGTCCAGCTCCAAACCTCTTGTTTCGTGATCCCTTCCCAACTTTCCCATTCCCAAGTCAGCAGGAGATCTATCACCTCCAGTATGACTGGAAAAGTTGATAAACTCTAAAACACTGCGTTATTCATCTTGACTTCATTCCTCAAGAAATGTGACTTTAAGAATATGTAATTCAAGATTTTTTAAATGTATGTAAGCAAGTAAAAACATTTGAGAGAGAATTCCAAATGAGACTTCAAGACCTAGGATGCTTTGCTGCTATTGACGATTGTCATCATAGCTGCCATCTTTGAAGTCAAATCAGTGCTGAGACTGCTAGTGCAGAGGTGCTGTAGATATTCTGGGGAGAAGTGAAGCTGGTCTTTGGTTCTGTTGTGGAATTTTTGAGGTGTGTGTTCAACCTCACCTCACCACTGACCCTGCATCACTAAGCAGACTGTTTTGGAGACCTGTGCTAAAGAGCATAGAAAGAGCAGACCAAGGGTAGCAGGATTCTCTGGGAGTTAACAAACAAAATAGGTTTTGTCAAACTAAGAGATCCATTGTGGAGGTGGTTGGAGGGGCTACAGGAAGAGGGTAAGGCAGACACATATTAAAATTGTGATATAAAGTTCTAAGTAACGAATAAGAGACTTAAATACATAAAGAGTGAGGCTAAATTTGGACCAATTTCCTGTGAAATCTCTTGTGTAATATTTTCAATTTGTGCTTGTTTAATGTGGTTTATTTTCCTAAGGTTCACAGTATAGGTTTTAAATTCAGTCTTGACTGCACACATGTGTCGAGAGGTTATAAAATGAACACCAATTTAGACTAGTCTCCAACCATAGGCCCTTTGGAGCAAAAAAACAAAACAAAACCACAACCTCCATTCAGTCCCTGAAATGTCTTCCTGGGTTCTGGTTTTGTTTGTTACCCCTCTGTTTCCTGACAGCTTTCCTGCCACTTGCTTCCCTGTCTTTGACCCGTTGACATTATTCAGTACATCTAAGCGTGTGACAAAGTCACCTCACTGCAGATAAGAATTCCAGGGATGGGAGGCCAGAGCAATAGTACAGTAAATAAGAAATGTGCCTTGCATACAGCTAATCTGGGCTCCATCCCCAATATCCCATATGTTCCCTGAGCTCATCAGGAGTGCTTTTCATGTGCAGAGCCAGAAGTAACCTCTGAGCACTACCAGGTTTGCCCCCCCCAAAAAAAAAAGAATAATATAAGGAATTCCAGGGCTGTTGGAGATAGTTATGGACCCACTGAAACTTCAGATTCTTAATAGAAGGTTGCTTTTACCCTTCTGGCTAAAATAAAGGCACCTGAGGGCCAGAGAGATAGTCTGCAGATAAGTTTCTTTCCTTGCATGCTATCCAGCTGTCAGGTTCAATCATTGCAGTTGGTCTCTGAGCCCTGGCTGGAGTAAACTTTGGATATTGCTGAGTATATCCCCCAAACGAATTCACCACCCCCAACCTTTAAAGGACTCTGATTGGCATCACAGAGTTCTTGCGGCGTGAGCCCACTTTCTCTCGGAAGGGCCTACTTCTTATAAACAGCAACAATGTGATTTGAAGTCCCTGTGGGCAGAGCCTCTAGAGTAAAGTAAGAAAAACACTAAGTTTAATGTCTGTGGTTCATGGCATATGTTATAGTAGACTTTACATTTTAGGTATTCGGTTTAACTCTCTCTCTAGTCTTTCTTACTATCTTTGAAATAAAGGGTGTGCTTTTTTCATTCATGCTTCGGCAACACCCAATACAAAATAAAGGACTGGATCAAAGGCAGGTGCTTAAACAGAGGGATCTGAAAGATCTGCAAAGGGATGGGAGCAATAGGACAGTGGTGAGGGTACTTGCTTGATTTGCACATGCCCAATCTGGGTTCAATCCCATGTGATCCTACAAGCCCACCATGAGTAATCCTTGATTGCAGTGCCAAGAGTAACTCCTGAGCATTGCCAGGTGTGACCAAAACCAAAAGAATAAATAAAAGCGCTGCAAGGAGATGATTATACAAGAATTCCTTAATCTCAACAGGAAAAGAGCAATAGGAAAGAATATTCATTGCTTAAGTTCTTTTAACCTATTCATTACCATTCAAGAAAGTAATCATCCTTTATTCACTCTGTGAACATGGATCAAAAACCTGTATCTTGATACAGATACACAAACCTTCTAAGTCTAGGTTGTAAAACCAGAAAAAGGACCAGTTACAATTATAGCTTATATTTTCATTACCAGTTACATTGTACTATGTTGAAATCTGTGTGTATATATGTACACACACACACACACACATACACACTGAGTGCTCAATGGCCATCTATGACTCTTTAATCAGGGGACCAGGAGTTGCTGGGATGGAATACAGGACTTCTGCACTCAAAGCCTGTGCTCCAATGCATTGACACCTCACCTCAACAACCCAGATGTATTTTAAACTGTTTGTTTTCTCTTAGCATGAGAGTCCTTCTAAAGACTGTGGATTTGGCTTGAAGTGGTCAAAGAGCTGCTCTGCCAGTCTCTGTTTTCCCTGGAAGGGATAATAAAACTATTGGTTGATGCTGGCTTTATTCCCAGGGATGTAAGTTTCTCTCTTTTCACCTGCCTGTCCAGCTTTCTAAATAGCTCAAGTGTGATGTCAGGAAACTAGCTGCCCAGAAATGTGAGAATCAATTTATGGTCTCCCCCCACCCCCGGATATCCTATAATGAAAATTTCCAACCATAGTGAAAAACTTAAAGAACTCTATATTCCTCACCTAGATTCTAGACAACTATTTAAATAAAATTGCTTTGTCATGTAGTTATACATCTGTTTAACTCTCTAACCACACATCTATTCATGTTATCTTTTGATGCATTTCAAACTTTGAGACATCTTTACCTCTAACCACCTAGTATCTGTATCACTAAATAAAATTCAGTCTTCATGTGCTTTGCTTGTTGAAAATTTCAGAGTGAAGTGCACACTGAAGTCTGAAGTCCATTTGGACACATTTAATGAAGGGTGGCATTATTTTTTAGCTTTTCTTATCAATGGCTAACCAGGAAGATGAAATGATGCTGTCATATCTAAGGCGAGCATAAGCAGGTGAAGAGTATTCACCTAAGTTCCTTGTCTAGCTGTTGAAATCAGTTGTGACATCAGATGTCAGAACAAGCAGCAGCAGAAAAGGATATATAAAACATGCACGTCAAAGGTCTCACTTTACAGGCCACATCACTCTTCTGCCTTATCTAAAGGCCCTTGTTGTAACAACAATAGAGGAGACTGTATATAGTGGTAAGAGATACAAGCACTGGCACCATTAAGCTTAAATTCAGATCTAAGTAACAATGAGCTTATGTAAGTTACACTTACTCAAGTAACACCTCAGTCCCTTATCTGTTACAATAAGTATAATATTATTATCTAAGTTTGTGGTAATCCAAGAAGATAATGAGTGAAAATTTTCTCTTTTTTAGTATCTTGATTTATATATATATACACACACACACACACACACACACACACATATATATATATATATATATATATATAATTGTAGTTGGGTTTCAGTCACGTAAAGAACATCCCCCCTTCACCAGTGCAACATTCCCATCACCAATGTCCCAAATCTCCCTCCTCCCCACCCCACACCCGCCTGTACTCTACTTCCCTCATTCAATCACATAGTTAGGAAAGTTCTCAATGTAGTGATTTCTCTAATAGCACTCATCACTCTTTGTGGTGAGCTTCATGTCATGAATGAGTGAAAATTTTCTGATACAGAATAATAACCATTTTTTTATTACTCTCTAAATATTTCTTCAGCCTGAGTTGTGAATCCTTAACATTTCATTAGGATACCAAAGTGAATTTTTTTAACTTTGGAGAAAAATGGTAAATGAATCCCCCTGGTTTTCATAGAAATGAGCAGTTTATTATCAATTCCGATACTTTTATTGTTTTATTGTTGGATTGTTTTTGTAATGTCTATGTCTTGTGTTTCTAGAGCTATGCTTTGACAAGTTAGAGTAGGGAAGAGACCTCAGAACTTCATGATTCAACTATATAGCACCAGGGCTTCCTTTGTATTTGCAAGTCACAAGGAGTCTCTGTTTTGCTCTAGCATAATTCCAAGTTTAATCCTGGCTGTCTTTAGGTCATTCTCTCCTTTGCCCTCCATTATAGATCAGCCCCAATTTGGATGTTTTTCTATTTGTCTATCCTGAATCTCATACTTTGTGATTTCATGTGGGGTAGACTGCTTAGATACTCAGAAAATTTTGGTAGAGTGATTTAGATTTGTGTGCCTATTTTTAGAAATCTAATGGGGGAAGTTTAGTTTTTGGTCAACACAAATCCACATATTACTTGCTACAATCAATCACCTGCCTTTAGAAAGTATTTGGGGAGTGATGTCCCAAAAGTTAGATGTTATAGAAACTACTTTCAAAGTTGAACAAGATCTGAGAAAGAGTTACTGTCCAGGGCTGTGAAAAGACAACAAAAAGGGACCAGCAATAGCTCAAGCATTAGACAGAGCACATGTCTAGCATATTCCTGACCCTGACTTTGATCCCTGGCACCACATTGCTTGTCAGCACTTCTAGGTGAGTATGGTAGTAGTAGACCTTAGAGGGACTACCAGGCACACATGAACCTCTTAGCCCAGCCCAGCTAAGAATAACATCACTGGAAGTGGTCCCATGCCACCCCCCTAAGCAATAGTAGATATGGTTCCTATATTTAAAAAAAAGACAAAAATGGAGTTGGAGCCTAAAATATTCCCTTCTATTGAGTTTGGAAGTGTAGAATATTGGGCATAGTGACTGTGGAGAATAGAAAGGAAGTGGAAAACAGAGTCTATGACATGTAGCTGATGCTATAAGCACTTTCTTAGCTCTATGAACATGGGTCCTGTGTGTATTGTGAGTCACTTTCTAGCTGGAAGAGCAAATGAAGAAGCTCTAAGGTGTGGAGTGCTATGATGTACAATGAAGGCAAATCTAGATTCACAGCAACGGACGGTCAGCACTGGTTCAAAAATTCGAGTTGAAGTCATTTGGACCCTTCAGCCCCTTTAAGTTAGTCTTATCAGATCAGGCCATCACAGAGCAGATAGACAGGTATGTCTCAGAGACCCCTGAACCCAATTAAATTTATACCACAAAAAAATCAAACTCATGTGGTTTGCATTTCGGAAAGCTACATTTGGTGGGCTGTTCCTGTTTTAATTCGGTAACCTAATGCAGACCATGTGAACATTTGAAACGCTTTTAACAGTTAAACCAGCTCAAATAACACAAAACCAGAACAGCAATAAAGAATGAATTAAAACTGATTGCAACTGTGGCCAACCTTTTTTTTCCCCCTCTCTGCTAAGAAGTGTGTGTGTTAGGGGGTGGGGGGAAGTAAAGGGGATTTGGTTATAGAATGTAGGGCCAGTGGAGGAAAAAGACTATTATTTCCATTTTCAACTTGGAGTAAAACAGCAGACACTTTGACTTCTTTTATTTCTTAAGCAAATGTTTAAAACGGATAAACTTAGACGGTATATGTAAATGTTGAAGGGTTTTGGGATGAGGGAGCTATGGAAACTGACATCCTTAGAACCGACAGGATAGTAGCTAGTTACCATGTATTCTTCCTGCTGTCTAAGGTTAACTTCGCAGGCAAGGGTGCAGTGCTAAGCCTATAGAGGTTGTGAGTTCAATCCTGCATGGGTCAGTTAGCCTCAAACTGGAGGAGGTGGGAAAGCAAAATCTGCTTGAGTGCCATGACAGACTGGTACTTCTCATGTGTCTCAAGAGGGTCACCCAAGAATGAGAAGCTGAGAATGCAACAGTGATGAGTTAATGTGTTTTCTCTTCCTGGCATTGTGATAGGAACACTCAGTGCCCAACTCCTGCCCTAGGTATTTTGGTTTTCTTATAAATCCAGTGATAATATAAGGATCCTCCTGATTTGACAGTCGAGGAAAGGGAGTCAAAAATAAATTAACCCCCTGTCCAGTCTCACAGTGATCATGATTCAAATCCAGGTTCAAGATTCAAACCTGGGTTATTGGAAAAGACCTAAAAAGTCCTTTTGCTGATAATCATGCCAATGAAATAAATTTGAATGTCAATTATCAATCTTTCACTGAACAAACTTGCCATGACTATTGCAGTGTGGAATGTGTGAGACACAATCCTTTCTTCCTTCCTGTTCTTTGAATAGAGCTTTATAACACAGGGAAGAGGTCTGCAGAAGAGCTGCTTGCTGGTGCTTCAGTCATGCATGAAGACATGTCTTTGCAGAGCGCCTGGGGAGAGGGTGAACATGCATTGAACTGATTTCTATATAATAACCCCAGGTCATTGATAGGGGAGCCATGATTGTGCTGATGGCAGCCCGGGTCCAACCCAGTGCTATATGCCATCAGTGATAACTAACTGCTGGCCACACTTCCCAGAATGTGCTGATTTTGTCAGTGATCCAAGGGAGTATAAGAGAGAGAGGACCCATTAATTTCGGATGCATTAGCCACAGAAAGCCTGCCAAGTGGGAAAGAATAAAAGTACAGGAAGAAACTTTATTTGCAAACTCCTGAGAGGTTATCACTAGCAGCAGGGAGCCGAGTAACCACTGGTGGGGTAAGGAGCCTCCAGTGTGGTTCCTTCCGGAGCAGCGGGAAGCCAGTTTGTCAATCTCTTCTGCAGGCAATGCCAAGTTCATTTGTTGAAGCTTTCATGAATGCTCTCCCCCGGGCCTGGGGAGTCAGCCTCCTGCCTCCTTTCAAAATGAATCCTGGTATCAATGTTGCTTTGTTCAAGGCATTGAAAATAAACCATAACATTTTAATTTGTATATAAATAGGTAAAGCTTGTCCTTGATTCTTTTTTGTTGCCTGATATATGTATTTCAAGGGTTAATTAAAATATCGTAGACTAGGTAACTGTTTTTACAATGCTGTTATTGAGTGTGAAGTGTATTCATATACTTGATGAATATGATGTTTGTTTGCACTGAAGGTTAAGGAAATCTAGTTACCTCCTTCTACAATTTTGGTTTCAAGGATTACAGCCCACTTAACTCTCTTTAAGATCTGGATAAACATAGGCTGCCTAGTCTCCTAAACATTCCTTGAGCTATTGGTCTAGTTACAGTGAACTTTCTAGAGGTTTTCAAGTCCTTTGATTCCCTCAGGTTGATTTAGACCTCCTTCTGTGAGTTGCCAGTGTGACTTTCCACCTGTCACTTACCCATTGTGTTCCTAGAGTAATTATTGAAGGACAAATGAGAGTGGAACCAAATGGGACAGGATCTTGAGCCATATGAAGAGTACAAATCCATTTTACTCTGTAAGAAAATCTTTTCTTGGGGCTAGAGATAATATAGCAATTAAGATACATGCCTAGCATATGCCCACTCGGGTTCAATTCACTGCACTTTGTGGCTTGATGTTGGAAAATTGGTGGTGTGGTTCTAGAAGTCCCAAACGTTACTAGAGTGGCCCGAGTGGTACTCACCACTGCAGGACTTGAGCAATATCTTGTTGTTGGACCAACGTTACCTCCAAGAACCACAGAGGGAGCCCCAGGACATCCTGACCAATACTTGAGAGTGATCCACTCAATAAAAGAGAAGACTTTTTGATAGGTGTTTTACCTCATTTCCTTCTTTTATTTTTATTATAACAACATAATTTACCAAATTGTTCAAAATACAGTCATAACAGCATTAAATGTTCAAACATCAACCCCACCATCAATGCAACCTTCTCTTCTCCAATTTCCCCACCACCACCATACCTTATCTCCATGCAGGCACAAACAAACCTACTTCATATTGTTTGTTTAAACACAAAGGCAAATGGAAGTTTCAAAACTTAGGTCCAAACAGGTCAATCTGAAATGATTTTTCTTTGTTTCCATGGTGTTACTAAAGTTAGTGCCTCAGGATTTATTGGGCTGTGTGGTTGGTTGTTAGCTGTGGTTGTTGAGCCTTCTGTGTTACTGCTTAGGCTCACTGAGTTATATATATTACTATGTAACTTTTCCATCAGATTTTATGCCACACTACTGGGTAGACACTGCTAGGAAATATTGAGGTGTTGTGTGGCCATGTGTGGTCACACAGTCTTGGTGTTATAAATCTGAAACAAATTTGATGGCTTGGAAGTTTGAAAAGGTTAAGTTGAAGAACTGGGCCATTTATGTTAGAAGGTTTAATGGCTTTAGGCTGCTGTAGTTACTGCAGAAAGGGTAATATGCCTCCCCCTTTCTAAGAATGCCACAGAGGTATCAGTTAGGACTGGACTACCTGGGAAATATCGGCAGCCATTATTTCCTTTGGGAGCTTGGTGGATGAGCTGAGCCAGAAAGACTTTTCTTTTGTAACCCTTTCAGCTTTTAGAAAGCTCAGCTTATTTAGTCCTTCGGATATTTCTAACTCAAATCATTCATTACATATTTTTAGTCCCTCTGCCTTCTAAAGGCCCCTCCCTCCACCCACTCACTCATTTAATGTCTGTGTTCAATTCTAGGACTATCACCTAGAAATCAGCACTATCTTTACAATTAAAACTAATTTAATATTGTATGGTTTTATTCACTCACTTTTAATATTTTCTCAAAATATTTATCAGAATTTAATTCTACTGAATGCTCTCATAACAACATACAATTATCTATTTGTGTTAACATTTTATAGGTATTTATATGTTCAATTAGTATCCATCATTATTTATATGTTAATTTAATATCTATTTTGGGGGGGTTGTAATTATGTCTTTTTTTTTTTTTTGGTTTTTGGGCCACACCCGGTGATGCTCAGGGGTTACTCCTGGCTATTCGCTCAGAAGTCGCTCCTGGCAGGCATGGAGGATCATATGGGGAACCGGGGGATCGAACCGCAGTCCGTCCTAGGTTAGCGCAGGCATCTTACCTCCAGCGCCACCGCCCGGCCCCCGTAATTATGTCTTTTTCTTCATTTTTTTCAGAGTCCAACATTAGTGCCTGGCGCATAAAATGAGTCATCTATTTATAAAACGGGGATTATTATTTTATATATGAACAAATCAATTCTCAGTGATCTAATTAGGAATAAAATTTTCAACAGTTCAACTTTTCTTTGTTTCTACCTCAAGTTCCATGTTCTCACTATTTGGGTGGGCTCCATTGATGCCTCACACTTTAAATAGCAAGCCTTCAGCTATACACAACAGATATATCACTTTTAACTTTATCCAAAATCTGAGAAAGAGATTCCTCTTCTTTCTATGCCTCAGCTCTTCCTACCAACATGGTCTTAATTTCAAAGCTGGTGATGAAGATTGAACATTGGAAAGGGTCTGGCTTATGGCTCTTTCTTTTGGCAGCAGTAACCTTGGGAATAATTTAGAGATCACATTTCAGACCCATTTTGTACACCATCAAAGCAAAGGGGTTAGGAACTGATGCTTTTGAAATTGGAGGGGCCAGGCAAGTTTTCATGTTTTTCTGGTTGAAGTTCTCTGGTGTCACATACTCAGTAGATGGATATCATACACCTATTTCTGGTTTGGTGTTCTGGGTTCCTTAAGATATATGATCCTTACTTTCACTTTCATCATGCCTACCACAGAGTTTTAGGCCAAGACCTCCTAAATCGTAGCATTATGAAAATTCTTCTATCTAGTGAATTTAGATGTTGGGATTTTCAAAGAAACCTCCTTTCTGATCTAAAACTTATTCTGGAATTAGGTACAATTTTGATTTTACTTTAAGGTTTGTGATGTTATAGAATATGGAGAGTGAATACTTCCCCTGATATAACATGATGAATGAGTACTACCCCAAATTGCTTTGACCAAATATTTGGGAAGCCAGGTCAATGTACACCAAAATAAAGGTGATCTCTTCAAGGTCAGAGATGCTATAAAGGAAAATATTAGAAATTTTACTCTTCTCAGAGGGCAAAATAAAGGATCCAGCTACCCAGAATATCTTTGAACTGAATTTATGACATTGCATATATTAGAAGAAAAGTATGACCTACACAGAAACTTATTTCCATAACAGCACTAAGGGATCCAAAATAAGTGAGTCACAGATGCTTAGAAGCATCTCAGTTACTCACTTTGAACAGTTCATATTAAATTATTGAAAGTAGAATGCACAAGTATTGTCTTTTCCTATTCTTGTATTCAAATAAAACAAGTTCCTCTTCCCATATATTACGTTTTTGAATGAATTAAGTGCACAAATTTGTAGCCAGAAAGACCTGAATCTGATCTCTGATTCCACCAATAAAACTTATATGTGACCTTGGAAATGCATACCTTCTGTGGATCATGGCAATCAACCTACATAGCTGTCATTAGAAATAAATTAGATAAAACATATGAAAGTAGTTTGTATTCATAAAGTAAAGAGTTTTATCTATTATTATTGTCATTAGAGCATGACAATTATTTTAAATAGTGAAAAAAGTCAACTTATCTAATGACTTGTGACTCTTACAATCAAGATAGCAGCATATACTACTTATTCTAAAACACTCATTGATCAAATTTGCACTTGGACCAAGTCCATGATTTAGTTTGAAATTTGAAATGCATGATATTTTGTTTTGAATTCAAGAAGGCAACTAATGGATTGTTGTATATTTCTAAGAAAAACTCAGAAGTTATTTGATCTGGGACTGGAGAAATAGTACAGTGTAGGAATTTTGTCTTGCATGCAGACAACTTGGATTTGATTACCAGCATCCTTGAGCCTTACAGGACTAAAATCTGAGCACCTCTTAGTGTGACTACTACCAAAAAGAAATTAAGGGATCTATGCTTTTCTAAGCAGGATAAGTAGTGTATTTCTTTTTATTTAATTGCTACAAAATTAATATTGGTAGGACAATTCTGGAATCCAAAATTGGATTGTATAACTATAAGTTCTATGAAATCTTCCATTTGAGTCTCAGTTACTACTATCTGGTGAAATGTAGATGTTTGGCCACCAACAGTCTGCCTGTGTTTTCTGAGGAGCAATACAGTGAGAAGAACATGCTTCTTTATAAGTGAAGGATGTATCTGGTCCTGCTTCCTCTACCACAATAAAGTTTGATGGTCTACTGGACTCTGCATAATCCATGATTCCAAGTTTACTCACTGCCAATAAGATGTGATATCAATAGGCTTGGAAGTCCATAGAAAGATTTTATTCCTAACTAGTAAAGAGTAGAAGAGGGCTTGGAGTCTCTGGCCTAAATACAAGTCACACTCCATACAAATAATCCTTAGGAAGGTTCAACTGAAGTGTAGATATTTCTTTTAATTTGGTATTGAACGAGATTGAGAAGGAATGAATGTATGTACTTAGTTCTTTTTAGAACATAATGTTGCCTACTGAAACTTTGGAGTCATGATGAATCACAGCTGAGCTTAGTCTTTTAATTTTGCATAGGGCTTCTCAGGCTGTGTGGAATCAGAATGGTATCAAAGGTTTGTAAAACCTTTTTTTACAAATGTAAAAATGGAACAGAGACTCAAAAGACACCATGCCTTGGGGGCTATCTTACACCGGAGGGTAAAAGCAGCACTAGTTTATAACATTTGAATTCTAAGAAAATGGAAAATGGTAGTAAACTTCTTTGGTAGACTAATATTTATTTTTAAAAAGAAAAGTAGGAAAGTGAATGAGAATTAAAATGTTTCATTATTTATTTATTTGGTAATTTAATGAGTTGTTGCAATTAAGAGAAGAAATTATAAAAAATGGAGTAAGACTAAGGGCTGCAGAGATATGTTTGTGTATGTTGGAATGTTTTTTTTAAATGATTCCCCAGCAACATTTGGTCTTTGAATCATTTCTGTCTTTGTTAGACTTAATTGAAGAACTGTAACAGCTTCTCATGATGCATTTGACCAGTCCTTGTGTTCCAAGTTAATTAGCACTGGCAAGTCCATTAAGATAGTGCAATATCACTCACCTCTAACCCCCAACTAGTGATTGAACATCTTGTGGGGCAAAACACTTCTTTAACTCACTCTATCCATCATTTCTTTATCTGAATATTACCCCTATTAGTTGAATTGGCCTTGCTTAATTTACACATTATAAGGTGTCCTGATAGTGTTGAGAAGTTATAAAAAATATAAAGAGGATATTGGCTTTAAATTCTGAAGAATTTTTTTATGATCTATGTTATCTTTCTTTCTATTTGAGGGAATGTTCCCAAGCAGTGCTAAGGGTATTGAAGGACTCTATAATATATTTTAATAATAGAAAGAGCTTTCAATTTTGGCAGGAACACACCCAGCTGTGCATAGGAGTAATGTCTGACTTTGTACTTAAGAATCACTGCCTCACAGTCCTGGCAAGTTCAGGGGATCATCTGGGAAGCCGGAGATCAAACCCTGGTCAGTCACATGCAAGGCAAATGACCTACTAGCTATGCTATCACTGTGGCCCCACTTTCATTACTTTAAAGTAAAATGTTCCTCTATTTGGGGAATTATCTCATGACAAAATAATATGCATTAATTTTCTCATTCAGTATGTTCTGATATAGATTGATTTTAACCCTTTTGTTTTGACTGCCAGATTTTAGTGAGAATTTTCTGCTGAAAAAGGGTACTTGCTTTTTATACAATAAATTACATGAGATTAGAAACATTCCTTTTTCTTTCCTTTGGATTGGCAATTTGATCTGTATGAGGTGATTGAAACTCTAGCTTTGAACTAAATAGTATAGCTGTTTATCTTAAATTTTCATTCTAAATTCATTTGAAATATATACTTCACACTGTGAAATATTTGTGTGACTATAATGAATATGTTGTATTATCTGAGATAATACAAACTCTGAAATATATGAAAATAAGCCCTTAAATTTATAAACTTGGATTTGAACTTTACCTACTCAAATGAAATACATGATAATTTCCAGAAACACTAAATAATTTTAATAAATTGTATTTTACAAAGCATATTGGTCTGATATAAGCATGAAGCTATTAATTGAGGAGAGAGGCATTACAGAAATTTTTACACAAATGCATCTGACTGAAATGGATAGATATCCCATTTTTTGAGCATTGCATCTCAATCATGTGCTCAACTTGAGCGCAAAATCATGTGCTCCTAAGGATGAATGATGCTTCTAGCTATGCACTATTGCAAATTAATGCAATAACAAAATTTCTATTTATGCTTTTTAGTGTGTGTATGTGTGTTTGTTGAATTGGTTTGAACTTGGGTTCTCATACATGCATGACAGATGCTTTATTACAGAGCTACATCCCTGGGCCTCTAATTCTATCTTAGAAATGAAGAACTTGTCCCATTGGTGGTGGGAATGCTGCACCGGTGAAGGGGGGTGTTGTTTACATGACTGAAACCCAACTACAATCATATTTGTAATCAAGATGTTTAAATAAAGATATTAATATAAAATAAAGAAATGAAGAACTTGGAGTCTCAAAACTCCAAGACAGTCAGGTTTGTCAGTTTCAATTGTTTACCTTTAGTTGTTTTACCTATGGTCACCATATTGTCCTAGTAATATGTCATAACTATTTAACCAATCAATTCCTGTATGTGAGAATTGTTACCAATGACCTTTAAGACATCTATTGTCCTTTTGTGACACGGTCCCCTTCTTTAGAATGCCACCTATCATCATTTCTGCTTTTTACAAAGTTACTAGGGGATTTACACATGATTTATGGAAAGGATTTAGAACATATTGAGAGAAGAATTGTAATGCTTATGGTGAAGAATTTGTGTGCAGGATTGGCACTATGGTGGGACAAAGGACAACTACAGTGGAGTGATTCCTGCTTCTAATTCCCCTTTCTTACATTTCCTCTCCTCACTCCAACATGAGACCTGCCATTATTCATGGTCCTTATATTTTGTTCTTCCTTAATACTCATATGTCCCTGACTTACTGAAATTCTGGGATCTGTGGAGGCCACTGAAGTATTACAATAGGTAAATTACCAAATAAAAGTCTTTAGAAATAAGATTTATATTTGGATGGGATATCTTTGATGTAGCTCTTCACTTTATTGAGAATTTCATGCAGTCACCAAAAAAGTTTCTCAATGAATTGGGAAATCAAATGCTATTTGACTCCAATAGTTAACATAAGATGGAAAAGTCATGCAAAATTTTCATTCTATCATCTTGGCATGCCCCCTTTCCAAACCAGTTGAGAATAAAGCAAAAACATTACAATAATTGGACAGTTTCAATGAGGAACAGATCATGGGTCTCCAGAGTCATTTCCCAGGTACAATCATATGGGCATGCACCTTAAGCTCCCAAGGGCTCTGAATCTCACCAAAGTGAGTATTCTTTTATTAAGTAAAAGAAGGCTGAGAGGGAAGGGGTAAAGAGAAGCTGGCTAATACATAATTTATGGGAAGGAGAAAACAAGTGCAGGCCAGACAGCCTTTCAAAGTTTCTCATTTGTCCTAAGACCTGGTTTGGACACAGGTAAAATTTTTACATTTATTTGTGCGATTCTACAAATGAAAGTTAAAATGTGAGAATTTACCACTGGCAACGATGAGAGTTAAAGGTGTGAGCCACAAGAACAAGACTGACTGAAAAATATTTTTAATCCATGTCCTCAGGCTTTCCTATATGTGTTTTCTCTTAGAGGAAAGAAACCACAGGGTTAAATTAGTGCACATACATAAACTTCTCAGACACATAATCAGCTTCACCTCCAGAAAACAGTTTCATAAGGAGTATTGACAATCATTGTCTTTCATCTTCCACTTATCAGAACCTCTATAAAGAAACATTTCTACCAATATTCATTTAATATTGTCCCCTTTCTTCTGTCCTTTAAAATATTATTTATTCATTTATTGCCATATAATTTGGAGTAAAAATATTATATATGTATGTAGAGAGAAAAGGAAAGAGAGAAAGAGAGTATATATATGCAGAGAGAGAGAACAAAGAGAAATAAAGAGAGAGAAGCAAGAGCAGGAATAAGAAGAGGAGGAGGAGGAAATTTAGGCTTTAAAATGCCAGAATAAAGGACCAGAGATATAGTAGAGGGCACTTGCCTTGCATGCACCAAACCCTCACAGTTTTGGTTCCCTGGTACTGCATATAATCTCACAGGCACTTAGCACAGACCTAGAGGAGCACAGCTGGGTGGGGCCCAGAAACACAACATCATCATCATGATCATCATCATCCCAGCAACAACAATAACAATATCAAAAATAAGACTGTAAAGAAAGACATCCATGCTATATCATCTGTTTGCCCTGTGATAATGTTAGTATGTAATATATCTGAAGTAGATCTCAGAAATAATTTATATTTTTATCTGAACAGATGAATGTATCTTTGTTTTCAATTGTATCTTCTTCAAAGGTAAACATTAATTTGTTTTTCATCACTAAAATGTACTATTGTCCATTTTTATATTTCTAAATATTACATACATGATACTGTTTTTCTTTGTATCTTAGTTGCTTCAGTTCACAAATTTAAACATTTCTACTTCTTTTTTTTTTTCAAAAAATATGTGGTTATTTTTCCTATTTTTTCTTTTTCTCTGTAGTGATTATGTTTAACTGAATTTTCATAATGTTTTCTTTAAATTTAATTTTCAGAAATTTTGCATGATTTGCTTTAGTGTATTTTCTTTGTCTTTATTATGCTTAAGGTCATTCATCTTAGTTCTGAGTTTAGAGTCATCACAGAGTTTGTTAATGTAGTCCTTCTATCAGAAAAATGAGAGGTTCTCTCTTAAAATTCTTGGCTTTATGGAGGCAAATAAAATATGAATATTGTTAAATTATCAAGTAAAAAGACTAGGAAGAAAAGCTTTATTTGGATAGGATATTATTTGTACAGATTTTCATTAAGTACAATAAAATTAGGACACATCACTGGAAATTTTACACTTTCACCAAAAGGTGAAAATCATAAAATAAAATAAATGCATTAAATTTCTGAATGTTTAGTTTCTGAGGAGATATTGGCACAACGTATTTTCTTGCAAAGGGATAAATCTTTTCATGCTTCTAGTTTCAATTGATATGTATCAGAACTCACAGGACTGAAAGTAAAGGCATGCTTCCAATTGTCTTCCAATAGTAAATGGTTAACTATATTGTTATACATTTTTATCATGGAATATTTATCATCAATGGAAATTAATTGTGGACAATGAAGCAACTTGAATGAATATCAGAATTATAATTAATGGGAAAATTTATTATCAAAAGATTACATTTAAAATTATTCCATTAATATAACATTAATATAAATTAATGAAATGACAGAATTATAGAAATGGAAGATGGTTTGTTGCCAGGATTTACAATTGGATTTAGAGATGTCACAAGACGCCCCTACAATAATAGAAGAGTTCTGAAATTTGATTACAACGCCTATAAGTCAAGTTCCTTATAACTATGTCCATATTTAGCTTTGTGAATACTTATATATTTCATAAAAGTACACATAAATATTTTAGCTTTTGTGTTAAATAATCCATGTGTAAATTATTATAAAACTGGTGAAATATTCCTTTTCTGGTTTTGTTTTGTTTTATTTTTTATCCGTTTTTAATATTATTTTTCCTTCTCTTTTTTCTTCCACTTTTTTTTTCACTCTTGTGAATATTATTCGGTGATTTTTTTTAATTTCATTTTCTTTTAGTAGTTGCTACTAAATTTTTCTTCTCCTTTCCTTAACCTTTTTATCTCAAAGAGAATAGCATCACTTGAACCATTCAGTCTCTTAAATTGAGGGGAGAAAAGGATGGTACCAGGACACCAGTCATATGAACATGTAGTGTAAATAAAAAATTACCAGACTGGAACACCAAACAGAATAGATATCCAACCTACCACAAGCTGTAAAGTGGAGACCAGTTACACTAGTATTCTGGGAGGGGTGGGAGGTAAAGGAGGGAGATATGGGAGACATGCTGGGAACAGGAGTGGAGGGAGGACAACATTGGTGGTGGGAATGCCCTTCATTCATTGTCACTATGTATCGTAAATAATTCTGTGTAATGAACTTCAGTCACAATAAAAATTAAAAAAAAAACTGGTGAAATAAGCTCCTTAGATTGAACCAGTGTCAATTTCCTGATTTTTATGTTGTCCTATGATTATGCAAGATTTTATCATTAGAGAAAGTAGATAAAGAATATAGAGAAACTTCCTGTATATTTTTATTCAACCTCCTAAGAAATTCTATTTGTTTAACATAACAGAAGTTAACTAAGTGAAGACTATATTTATTGTCCAATGTGTTTTGAATTTAGTTAATTTCCACAATCTTTTGTGATATGATTAAGTAACTCCTTTACATGCACCTATTATAACTACTTAAAAGATCAACTGATGTCACTGATCTTAGTATGTGAATGTCTTAATAACAAAAACTGCATATTTATACACTACTGCACAATTCAAGAATTTAATTTACTCCATTACATGGAAATGAAGAGACATTGACAGAACCTCTGTATGTAATTAGATTAATTCTGAAAAACATTCAAGATATTTTTTCCAGTCTTAGAGAACTTAATCAATATGACCCTTTAGACTTTGTTTTGATCACAGTTTATCTATTGAGGCCTTTTGAATACATTAGAAGAGGAATCCACAAGACACTCATCTGAATCTTGTTCCATGTGGTACCAACTCCTTTATCACCTTTCCTTACTATCTCAACTGGATGGCAACATAGGGAGGAGATGCAAGAGACTTTTCAGAACTTGAACACCCCAAGCAGGTGGAAATTGTCTCAAAGAAGTTCTTTGTTGTTAGTTAGCATTAACGAGCAATGACTGCATTCTGAATGTGTGGTGATGTCCTGATGAGGAAGTTTATATTTAGTTTGTAGAACTTCCAAAAAGCATGATTTTTTTAAAGGAAAAGTAACTGATTTGTCTTTTTTGCTCGTATTTTATACTTAACTTTTTCCATTCTGGTTCAAAATCTGGTAAGTTTTCTTAGCATACTACATTATTCCTTATGTTGCGGTTGCATACTTGGTTAGTTAGTTAAGTCAGCTATATATTTGGATTAGAAAATAGAATCTGAATCACAGTGCTTTTCTTTAGGTAATTTGTAATATATTCAAAGAGTTCTAACCATTGTTGATTCATGAAAAAATGTTTCTTCATGTGATGTGAGGCTGAGCTTGATGGCTTCTCAGAACTTGGTAGCACTTATGCAATGAAGTGTAGTAGACAATATTTGAAGAGATAATGTGCACAAAAGTATAAATGTATTCTGCATTTATGTGGCCCTAAATATTTTCAAGTCATTTCATGTGAATAATTTGTTTTTTAGAATCCATGGAGGGCAGAAATGGCATCCTCTACCTATCTTAAGCAATAAAAATAATAGATCAATAAAGAGATTTATTCAAGGCCAAGATCACTGGCAGTAAGAAATCAAGGCCATATATAGTTAATATGATTTTT
>PVKC010007948.1:0-28802 GCA_004027635.1 Crocidura indochinensis | reverse complement strand
TCTGGTGTGAATGGATGATGCCCATTTTTCTGAGGCCTGTGCCAGGTCGTTATATCAATGTTCAGGGTGTAAGGTACATTGTAATGAGATTTGTGTGTTCCTACCTCTATTAGATAAGAACTTATCTGTATGTATATTGTTTTCCCATTTTAATGTGTCTATGCAAACAAGGATCAATGCCATTTACCGTTATTGGGGCTTCTGGGGGCAATAGGAACAAGACCAGCAATCTCCATGACATAGTTCAATCATAGGCATTAAACTGAGGGACATTTCCATGAACATCCTTACCGAACAGCTTACAAAGAAAAAAAAAGATGAAAAAGTGTAAAGAAAAACCATGGCAGAAGAATATATAGAGAGAGTTATAGCTGTTAAAGAAAGTACACATAAAATATTCAGAGTATATATGTGTTCAATATGTGTTTAATTTATGTCCTTCAAAATAGATCTGGGATTATTAGATCCACTATATGTCTTTGGTCTGAGATTGGAACTGTGTGTTGCTGAAGTTAAGAAGGGTAAATCTGGGGTACTGATAGTTGGGAGGAGCGACATGTAGACTGGTATGAAATTTACAGAGAGAGCCTGAGTACAGCTGAGCAGCTATCTGACACCCCCCAGATCAAACTCCACCACAGAAGCCGATCTCTGGAACCAGCCTGGAAGTGGGGAAAACCCAGGGTGCCCCATAAGGCCCCCCCAGGAGCCCACGTGGGGATCCGGGGGAAAGAGGCAGAGGGGGATGGGGGACCCAGGCCCGAGAGCGCCCCCACCCTAGGCCGGGCCAAGGGGCCTCCGACACGTACGGAGGTCTCTCTGCCGGAGGCCAGCCCGAGCCGGCTGAGAAACCTGCCCCAGGAAGGGAGGAAAAAAAAAGGGTTTACTTTCTTCTTTCTCACTCTGTTCTATCAGTTTACTGGTGTATCTCTTAGCTATGCTATTTGCATTCTAAAATTCTGATGATCAATTTCGTGTGTGTGTGTGTGTGTGTGTGTGTGTGTTGTGTGTGCAAACCATCAAGCAATACTTTGACTCTCAGGGATTAATTTTCTTATAACTCAACTCAATTCTGACACTATCAACCCCAAAATAGCAAATAGTGCTCCCCACTTCAGATGACAGTTATGAGTCCAGATGGTTATCTGTGCTTCTAACTTACTGTTAATTGTTTCAGACTCTATAGAAAACAGTATAGTAATGTTTGTGAAAAATGAGAATAGATCATACATATGAAAATGAATTCCATATCTTGGTATTTAGCCCAATAATTTAAAATATTAATTTAAAAAGATATATTCTATAACTGCAATAGCCGGATATGAAAACAACCCAAATGGTCCACAACAGATGAAGAGATACTATGCTGCTATAATAAAAGATGAAATCTTACCATTTGCTTCAAATTAGATGGAACTGAAGGATATCAAATAAAGTGAAGTAAGTCAAAGGGAGAAAGATAAATACCAAATGGCCCTACTTACCTATAATAGATTGAAAAACAATAGTATAAATGATGACCAAACATTGGCATTGAACTACAGAATAGAAAGTGTCAAACAGTAACAGAGGAAGGGGTACAGTAGAAAAGAAAGATCAGAAGTGGCATAAGGACAGTATTGGAGGCCCTTGATCTCTTTGGGAGTGGTGAAGGTACAGTAACTCTATGTCAAAACTATAAACATTAAAGCTTTGTAAACATTTTACTAAACTACAATAAAAATTTTAATTAAAAAAGACTAAAGAAGGGGAGCAAATCATGGTCCAACCCTCTCCAAAGATAGTATAGAAGAAATAACAAATTTGATATGGGCAAAATATAGGCACTGCTCCCAACTGTTCCATAACCCACATAATAATGACCAAATTAATTCATCTCCGGACTTCCACTTCATATGCTGCAAATAATTTGGACTTGACAAGACATAAGATTTCAAATCATGCTAAAAATACATGAAAATGAATTCAAAAATATTTCTCAATTATGTTGCTGCTACATGGTGGCATTATTGGTTTTTGAGCAAAGAAGAACCCTGCATTGGAAGGCCCTTCTTTTCACATTCCACACCACTGCCAAATCACAGCCATGGAAGGCTATTGGGTGTCAGTATGGGAGACCCAATGGAAGAAGTAGAGCCCCAAAGAGCTAGTCAGCAACCACACAGGGCTCTTCACTCCAGTCTTAGTTTCACAGGTTTGGCAGCCCCCAGTTTTGTTCTACTTTGGGGAGCATACAGAAAAATTATATCAGCAAACTAAACTCATTTTTGTAATAATATTTGTTGGTATCTAAGGAAATGGGAACCAGATGACAGGTCTTAAGTATGACCAGACCTAGTCTAAACGAACTCAGAAAATAATCCTAATATTAGGATTAGCTTCATTTCTTTATCATTATCCTTTGATTTGAACATTTTCAAGGATATGCAAAAATTAAAAGGATACTTATATGAACCTCAATGAACTATCACTTAGCTTCAACAATTTTCAATTCATGAGAGAGAGAGAGAGAAACAGAGAGAGAGAGAGAGAGAGAGAGAGAGAGAGAGGAGAGAGGAAAGAGTACAGAGTTTAAGGTGCTTGCCTTACACACTGCCCATGAAACCCAATTCAATTTCTAGCACCACCAGGAGTGAGCCTTTTTTTTTGGGGGGGGGGGGAGTCACATCCAGCAGTGCTCAGCGATTACTCCTGGCTCTATGCTCAGCAATCGTTCCTGACAGGCTTCGGGGATCATATGGGATGCCGAGATCCGAACCAATGTCCTTCTGCATGCAAGGCAAACTCCTTATCTCCACGCTATCTCTCTGGCCTCAGAAATGAGCCTTGAACACAGAACCAGGAGTAAGCCCTGAATACATACTTTGGTGTGGTCCATAAACAAGTGGGGAAACTAAAACAATTTCCAATTCATGAATAATCTTTAATTTACCCTATCCAGCTACTCCCACTCCATAGTAAATTATTTTATAACAAATATCTACCTCTTACTAAAATACTTTAATATGTATTTTTTCTTTTTTATTGATCCACAATTGGTTGTCAATACTATAAAAGTTCAGGAGTAGGGCATCATACCTCTCTATGTGTGTAAGGTTCACCACACCTACCACCAAAGTTTTAGTGTGCTCTCATTATCAAAATCATCCCTCTACTATCATCCTTCATGCTCCCCTTCTCATTCTTTCCAGTTGCCACTGGAATTTTCATTGAATTTAAAAGTTTATTTTGTTGGAGGGTTTTATTTTGGTCAATTCATTCATTTTATCTTAAAATTTCTATACATTAATTAAATCACCTGGAAATTGTCTTGCACTTCTTTTTTTTTTTTTTTTTTTTTTTTTTTTTTTTTTTTTTTTTTTTTTTTTTTTTTTTTTTTTTGGTTTTTGGGCCACACCCAGTGACGCTCAGGGGTTACTCCTGGCTATGCGCTCAGAAGTCGCTCCTGGCAGGCACGGGGACCATATGGGAACCGGGGGATCGAACCGTGGTCCGTCCTAGGCAAGGCAGCAGGCACCTTAGCTCCTGTGCCACCTCCTGGCTCCCTGTCTTGCACTTCTTTACTTATTCCATATAAAATATAAAATTCAATATAAAATTATTAGCACATATTCCATTCATTTTGTCTCAAAAGGCACAGCTTTGTCTCCTTTAGTGGCAAAGTATTTTACTTTGACTGTATATAGTCTATTTATACATATATAGATATATACATATATGCATATCATATATACATATCATATACAACTTTTGGGGGGGAGAGGGCACATAAGACAGGCTCAATAGCTATTCCTGGCTCTATGCTCAAGGGCAATGCCCAGTGATGTTTAGTAGACTATACAATGCCAGTAATCAAAACAGGACATATATTTTAATTTTTATGCCAGCAATCACCACATGCAAGGCAATCACCTTAACCCCTGTCCCCACCTACAGTGCCTAAACTTTTTTAATTTTAATGAAATTAAAAAAATAAAAAGGAGAATTTGTCTATTTATACAAACAACTCAATGCACAGTTAATTTTATTTCTTAATACTTACACATACTAAACCCAGCCAGATTTACTTTCAGGTTTGAAGGAAGTATACATAACTTCATAGATAAATAACAGCTCAGAAACCTTACAGATTCAAAACTAGCCTTAAAAGATTAACTGATAGGTCTACTTTAAGACAAGATAGGCCTTAAAGATAAACCAAACTTCTACACAAAGATGGCTCTTAAATCCTATGATAATTATCTCTTTCAATGTCAATGGGCCAAATGCACCAGTTAAGCGACACAGAGTGACTAAATGGATCAAAAAGCTAATTCCAACATTCTGCTGACTATAAGAAATGCATATTAATTGTCAAAACAAACAGGAAGGAAGAAGGGGCCTGCATGAGTAGCTTAATGACACAGCTAATAAAATTGGAAAACGATCAACAAGATGAACACAAAATGGGTAAGCAGAAGGAAATAACAAAGCTTGGAGCAGAGTTTAATGAAGTGAAACCCAAAGGACAACCCAAAAAACCAATGAAAGCAAAAGTTGGTTCTTTAAAAAAAAAAAATATGATTGATAAACCGCTAGCAAAACTCACAAGGAGGATGAGAGAGAGAAGCTTGATAAACCAAATTGAAAATGGAAAGGGGGAGATCACCACAGATAATGCAGAGAACCAGGAAGTGATCAGAGGCTACTTTGAGAGACTCTATGTCACGAAACATGAGATCCTGGAAGAAATGGTGGGGGGATAAAAGACATTATTGTAATAATGCCCAGAGACAATAGAGATGGGGGCCAGAAGGACTGGCTCACGATACGAAACTCTCCACAAAGAGTGGTGAATGCAGCTAGAGAAATGACTACACTAAGAACTACCATGACAATTTTGATGAGTGAGCGAAGTAGAATTAAAGTGGGGGGAAGAGGAAGGAGAGCATTGGTGGTGGGAATTTGCACTGATGAAGGGTGGTGTTCTTTCTATGAATGAGGCCCAACTACAAACATGTTGTAATCATGGTGCTTAAATAAAGATATAAAGGGGGGAAAAAAAAGAAAAAGAAATCTTACCTAGCAGGCTAAGAGACCATATGGAAGCGAGGAATAGAATTGGATCAGCCATATGCAGGGCAAATGCCCCACTGCTGTGCTATCTCTCCAGCCCCTATAAACATTTTTTTTCTATAAAGAATTAGATAGTAAGTATCTTGGGTTTTGTACAACTACTCATCTCTTTTGCATAACTAAAACAACCATTGTAAGCACAAAAATCAGTCTTGGGAAAATGTAAATGAAAAGGCAAACACTGAGTCCCCAAATCTTAATTTGCATAAGAAAAAGGCACAGGATGTACATGATGGGACTGGATTTAATGCCATTCTATTCAAAACTCAGAATTTTAGATATATTAGATTAGTCACTGGAAACCAAGTTATATTCAATGACTTCTTCATGCCTTTTTGCTTAACACAGTTTGTTTCTCCTGCTATAGCAATGGTGAATACATGGCTAATGATGGTAAAAAAAAAAAATGATGAGTCTCATTTCTTCATTTTTCATTAGATAATTATTTCTTACTAAATTTATTTTTGTTTAACCTTTCATTTTTTAAAAGTTTTATCATTTTCTAAATTCATATTTTTTATAGACTAAGAATGTTCTAGAGCTGTTTTTATCTTGCTTTCCTTTGTTTTGATAGAGCAGTTTCCAGAGTATTCATGAGACCCAGGCTGGTACCTCCCGAAAATTCTTTGTCAATAGGGCTATGGGTTCACTAGGAGAGTCAGAGTGCAATGAAGCTCTCAGGGATTATCCCCAGCCACAGCATCTAGCAATGCTCAGAAAATTATGTAGTCCTGGGAGAAAACCCAGATTGGCCACATGCAAGAGATATATACTCTCTGTCTAGCTCCTAACACTATATTTAAGGTGTATTTAACACTTTATTTTATATTGCTATTTTGCTATTTTATATTGCTATTCATTGCTGCACTCACTAAATAGCTAAGAGACAGAATCAAACTAGATGTCCAACAATAGATGAGTAGATCATGAAGAAGTGGTACATACTGTATATACAATGGAATACTACATAGCTACAAAGAATGTTGCAATCATGAGATTTTCTGCAACATTGGTGGAATTGGAAGTTACTATGTTAAATGAAATAAGCCAGAAGAATAAAAAATGATATAAGTGATATATATGATATCATTTATGTGGTATTTAGAATAACTGCATAATAAATGCAATAGTTTAAGTGGGAATTGTCGAGAGCACTCTTGGCTCAAGAGTATAACAAGGAAAAGAAAATAAATTGAATGGAGGAGGAGAAATACAAATATGAAAGGATGGGGACGAGGCCAAGTACTCTCAGGTGCATTGGTGGTATTAAGAAAGGACAGAACTAAATATCCAAGCCAAAGTTAACAACAATGAGATCATGAGACCCAAATTTTAATGTTCAAAACTTAAAATGGAGACTGGAGAGATAGCAGAGCAGTAGGGCATTTGCCTTGCATGCGGCTGACTCGAGGGGGACCCCGTTCAATTCCTGGCATCCCATATGGTTCCCCAGCCTTCCGGGGTGATTTCTGATTGCAGAGCAAGAAGACCCCTGAGCTCCACTGGGTGTGACCCAAAAACATAGCAATAAATTGATCAATAAATAAATAAAGTTTAAACAAAAAAACACTTAAAATGGGACTGTTCTACTAGTGGGCTAGGGACCAGGCTAGGCTGGTAGGCTAGGTGGTGGCATGGGACGTACTCTGGAAACATTGGTGGAGGGAGGTTGACACTGGTGAAGGGATTGATCCTAAAACATGTGTGTCTAAAACTTAACTATAAAGAATTCTAAAATCACAATGGTTTCAATAAAATATTAAAACAAACATATATTTTAAAGATTACTCTACAACAAAATACAGAGATGATCTTTATTCCTCTTCTACAGCTCCCTGGTACATCACTATATATTTATAAAAGCAAATCACAGTAACACAGTATAATTAACATTTAATCTCTGTTAGGAGACAATAGAATGTAGTGGGGACTATAGCCTTAAAGAGTTCATTGCTCCATCTAAAAACAATAGCTCTTATTTAGCTTTATTTGGCTTAGTAATGTATGGAATTGTAGACCTAATGCTGCCAGATATTTTCCTTATGACTTAGATTGCTGTAATTTATATGTAAAAATGTCCTTATTCTCAAATATCCAGAATAATTTAAATTATTTTTAAAATATATGTTGGTCTATTCATTTTTAAACTTAAAAAAAGAATTCAGCACATTATATATACTCTTGACAAAATTTTGCTTTATGAAAATAGTTCAAAGCAAAAATTTAGTTCCTTAGATTTCTTTTTTTTCTATAAGAGCCATATATATATTTGTCTGTGTGTTATTCAATAGAACCCAGGACTCTTAACTCCTTATCAAAAGTGAAACTGGAAGTAGGTTACTTTTATTTGGGGTGGGAGGTTGGACCACACTTGGGTGCGCTCAGAAGTTAATCCTGGCTCTTTGCTCAGAAATCACTCTTGGCTTTGGGGACCATATGAGATGTCAGGGATCAAACCCATGTTTGTCTTGGTCAGCCGCCTGCAAAGCAAAACCCCTACCGCTGTTCTACCACTCTGGCCTCATAAAGCGAGTTACTTTGAAGTAAGCTCAGATTGAGTAGTTGTCATGGAAGAGTAAGTGATCTAGCCTTATAAAGATCAACTGAGCACTGAATCTTACTAGTTAACACAATTACTTTTTCAGTTATTTACCATTCATACCACCAAAAATGGAGAAAAGTAAGGCTTTCTTTGAAAGCAGGGATATCATTCACTAGTATCCATCGAGAGAAAGGAAGATACCAGATAAAAAATGAAATGAGAGCATAGATGAGACCAAAACTAGATAGCAAAATATTAAAAATATCACAAAGTGACCCCAGCTGGTACGTCTATAACACACACACACACACACACACACACACACACACACACACACACACACACACACAGACTAAAGTGAACTGCATTTCTCAAAATGAACAGTAGGTGTCTCCATTAACCCAGGATATCCACTACAAGGCTACAGGGACATTTCTCAAGAATAAACAGCCCGATTACTCACAGGCTCACAATCATTTACTTTGAATAGTTTTCTCTGACTCCTTCCATACTTCCTAAGAGATTCTCCAAACTTTTCCCAGGACAAATGTCACCAAGAAACTCCCAAATAGTTTTTAATGAAGCTGACATTGCCCTGATACCAATACCAGACAGATGCTACAAAAAAAGAAAACTACAGACCAACACAGATCAAAGATCCTTAGCAAAATTCTGGCAAACAGGATCCAACGTCTCATCCAGAAGGTCATATACCACAACCAAATAGGTTTCATTCCAGGAATGCAAGGATGGTGTAACATAGGTAAATCAATTAACATAATAATATATCATATCAACAAAAAGAAAAATAAAAACATATATTAATTGACCATATCAATTGATGTAGAGAGAGCATTCAATAAGCTCCAACACCCATTCCTGATAAATACTCTCATCAAGAGCCAGAGCGGTGGTGCAAACAGTAGGGCGTTTGCATTGCATGCACTTACCTAGGACAGACCGTGGTTCGATCTCCCACTGTCCCATATGGCCTCAAGTCAGGAGCAATTTCTGAAAGCATAGCCAGGAATAACTTCTGAGAGTCATGGGGTGTGGTTCAAAACTCAAAAAGAAAAAAAATCTAAAAAAACAAACAAAAAACTCATCAAGATGGGAATGGAAGGATATTTCTCAATATCGTCAAGACCATCTACTACAAGCCAATGGCAAATATTATTCTCAATGTAGATAAACTAAAAACCTTTCCTCTAAAATCTGGTACAAGACAAGGCTACCTTCTCTCACCACTCCTATTCAACATAGTACTGGAAGTCCTTGCCATAGTGATTAGGCAAGAAAAAGATATCAAGGGCATCCAGATTAGGTACGGAAGAAGTGAAGTTTGCATCACTGTTTGCAGATGACGTGATAATAATAATTAGAAAATTCTAAAGACTTTAATTTCCTCATTTGGGAGATCATTTCACAAGCACTCACTCACCATTACACAGACTACTGCCTCAGTTACATCTCGGCTGCACAGACTGTTAGACACATATAGATATCAGTCATTGCAGACACTTTAATAAGTATCTATCTCAGTGTTGTTCTATTTAAAAACATGGGCTCTGGTGTATGATTCACCAATTGCGCCAAGTTATTTGACCTGCCTAATCTTTAGACTTTCTATATTAAGCCATTATAAAGAAGGTAGGGCACTTGCTTTGCATGCAGCCAAACTGTGTTCAATCCTAGGTACCCAAAAGGATCCCCTGAGCCCTTGCAAGCAGTGATTTCTGAATTCAGAGCCAGGAGTACTAAGCACTGCAGGAAGAGAAATACATGTTTGATAACATGGGTTTCTCTTGAGGGGGAAAAGCCAAGGGCACATATCTTGAGTCCAAATGTCAGCCAATATTTAGAGTGGAAAATGAGTTCCATGTTCCTTCATGGAGTTGGATTTATAGTAGACCTTCTTCCAAACTGCCTTGGAGCAGAAGTTATCTGAGCACAGGGGAGAAAATTTGTCTGATTTTATCACAGGGAAAAAGTATTGAACTTTTGATAGTCCTTTTATATTCTTATCACAAACTTTATTTTTTATGATCAAATCCAAATTTATTTTAATGTCATGTCTTTGTCAATGTGTTTAAAAACCTCTTCAGTTAGTAGTGGGAGCCCTGCTACTCAGGGACTGCATGCCAGAGGTACTGAAATTTGTTGCCTTTCTCTCCAAACTCTTAGTAATCATCCAATCCAACTCCAACTTTAGAAAGCCAGGAAGTTTCTTTCAATCAGTCTTTTCCTCTGGTTCCTAATCTTTCTTTCCAAGGAGGGAAGTCAAAAATACTTCAAACAGGGAACAAAACCACATTTTCACTTCCAACTCAGGCTAGTAAGCACAGGAAAACCCCAAAGAAATTGATACTGTTGAGCTAGATTACTTCCTTAGAGCCTTGTGGAATTAAAAAAAGGTTCTTATAGGACAAAAAGGACTAAAAAGATTTGCAAATCTTTGCAGGACCCATTTGACAGATGAGAATTCCGTGGTAAAATGCAGTCGCCAGCTCCTAAAAATGGAAAGGGCCTGACCACATTAGAAAGCTGTTGCTGATGAATAAAAACAATCTGAAGAGCTCCTTTCTATTTTGAGGTCAGATAAAACCATTGGGTCGAGTGGGAAAGGGAGGAATAAGCCTCTTAAGTTTTTAGCAGTGGTGGCTACCATAGCCTCCTCCCTGTTCTGTTGTAGGGCCATAATCTTGACCAAGGTGAGAGTAGTAGAAAAAAGGCTATGAATAGGGGCTTGAAGACAATGGATTTTGACTCCTGGTTTTATTATTTAATTTATCTTTATTATATAAAGTAGTCTTCTGTGGCTGGGAAGTCTCTCCTTTCAAAGATCAGAATCAGTTGGAGCTGGTTGTTGTTGGAAGAGACTGGGTGGAGGACTGGGATGGGCAGAGACACCTATGCTCTGATGGCTGTCCTGGGTGGAAAAGATGAACTGCATGTCACAGAGCCTGGAAGGGGGTAATGGTGGGAAGGGGATAAGGTAGGAGTTGCAAAGCTAGGGAGATGGGACCCACTTCAGCCCCCAGTTTCATTCTCTTCTTATGTTTCCCCACTGGTAGCATTCTCTGCAGTCTTAGAGACCTTTTGTTGGTTTGGGTTTTTTTTTTTTCTCTGAATTTTCTGATTTGCAGAACTCTGGAGAAGAGCTTTTAGTTCTACATCCTGGATTTCCATTTCAGACTTATAGAGATCAGGCTCAGGGGGCCACTAGGCATGAGCAAAACTGTAATTTTAAACTGGGCAGCAAATTCACCCTGCTTCTCATAAAAAACAGTAAGTGGTTGTAGCAGTTCATGTTTGCTGCATTCACCCACACCCACCCAGGCCTTATCATCTTCAAACCTCTTAAAGTAAATGACATGGCATCAAAATGCCTTTCAACGTAACTGAAAAAGGCATATGAAGTTCATTTTCAATTCATGTTGTTTAGAAGGATCTTATTCATAAATCATAGTTCTCTGTCCTGCATCCTTGTCCTTCCCTTCTGAGTTGACAAAGACATTCACAGCATGTAGTTCGTGTACTTCAATTTCAGCTGTTTCATGGTCATTCTTCTGCTGCTTTGTAGGATTCTGGATAATGGTTTTTTTTCCATCAATGACATGCTGCTTCAATTGATGTGACAGTAAACCTTCAATTGGTGTTCATTTAAACGAGTGCGCAACTTTGTTCCAGGCTTCTGTCATTTGTGTATTCTGGTTTCCAGGTTTGACAAGACGTAGGGCAGCTTCAGCACAAAGGTGAGTTGCCTTAATGGCATCTTCTTTCGAAACACCCTATTTCCTGGGTTCCCTGAATTATCCCAACCACAAAAGTATGAGCCACATTAGCAATGAAGGCATCCACATAGACCTCAAGATCATTTTTTACCAAGTCAACTTCCTTGAGAATATAATCCTGGTCATTCTTCAATGGGGAAAAGTAACACATACAGTTATTTACTGAAATGCTGGTGAGAAAGGCAATACCTTTTTTCATTTCCTTTTCTTTCTTGAAAAATTTCCCCCATTTCTTCCATAATAATGGCATCACCATTCACACACAAGCTCAGTACTGAGACACTTGGGCTAGAAGCTTCCATCAAGGAATGATGTACCCAGTTGACGATGCTGCCCACCATCTTATACTTGGTCATGACCAGGTCCTCTCTGATAATCTGCTTTTGCTGCTAGTCTTTGCTCTATATCTTCCCACCACCACTACCTCTGCAGCCTCATTCTTCCTGACGTGAGCCCTGATCATGAACTTTAAATTCTTTTGAAGCTTCTTTTCTGAAGGGGGGATCCACTTTTCACTTTTCTCCATCTCCAACTGTTTCAGGATTTGCCTCTCAAAGATATGTTTGGGTTTCTAAAGAGCTAGGAATTTTCTTCTTATTTTACTATTTCCAAAAAATTCACTACAATGTTGCCGCATCAGTTGCAATATGAAATATCTAGCGTAGGTGAGTTAATAGAGAAAGGAAAGAGATTAGAGGTTACCAAAGACTTGCTTATGTTTAAGATGCTTCTGCTTAAGAGGACTAAAAAGTTTGGGAAATTGATACTGTAAATGCATTTAATGTCAGAAATTATATACTTAAAATAATCACAAATTCAAACATATTTTACTAAAGTTTTTCAAGTCATTATGTCAGTATGCTAGCATATCTCAATTAAATTGTTTTTCAAAATAGAGATGAAATGAATGGACTGCCCTGAGAGGCACAGTGTCTGTCATAAAAAGTTTTCCACTGGATCTGGAGCCAGAGTAAAGCAAGTAAGGTGTTTGCCTTATACACAGCAGACTTAGGTTTGACCTTGGCACCCATATGCCCTCTTTGTACCTGCCAGAAGTGATCCCTCAGTGCAGAGCCAAGAAGTTCTAAGCAAAACTGGGTATGACCCAAATTAAAAATCCACCAAAAATAAAGCTGCCCTAAAGTACAATGTTTTATTGAATGTTCACAATTTCTCTATCTTTCTCTTTCTCTCTCTCTCTTTCTCTCTCTTTTCATGGCCCCACATGTAGCATTTAAGGTAAGAGGTATCTAGGTCTGGAGATGTGACTCAGTAGAAAAGCAATATGTCTCATATGTGTGAGGCCTTAATTTGGTTTCTGGCTCAGGGGAGGTGATAGGCAAAGTTTAATCACAAAAAAATTATCTTTCCTATGAAATAACTATCACACCATGGCTAAACTAGACTGTGTCTTCCAGTAATAAAACCAGAATGTTTAGCCATACACCAAAGAGAGGAGGTGTGAAAATAAAATAAAACCCACATCCTTTGTGTTTCATTACATATTACTAATCTTCAATATGAGAAATAAAATAAGCTCTATGTGGGTGACAGAAGTCTGAAAATTTCTCTTTTTTTCTCTACAGCCATGTTTCTCCTAATTCTTGATGATAAGACTTCTTACAAAGGCTGGAGAAACAATGAAACAAATAAGGTGCTTGCCTTGTACAGGAGAAGGAGAAGAAGGAGGAGAAGAAGAAGAAAGGGAAGAAGAAGATAAAGAAGAACTATTTCCAAATTATTTCAATACTGTTCATGAGAATACAGAACTTATATTGATTTGATTTTATATATACTATTATAAAAATATGACAAAGAAAGCATGATTTAATTTCCAATTATTTTTAATATCAGTTCTTTGCTATTCAAAAGAAATGTGTTGACTTTTGAAGATGAAAATGTACCCTCTATGTTTATTGCATAATTATGAAAACATTAACTTTATTGCTGGTTCTCATAAATATAAATCAGATCTACAGAGCAAAATCTTTAAGGAAAAACTAATAAGGTCATTAAATTGGAGGTATATAAATGACTTATTAAGTGGACTCCAGTCAAACAAATACAATTGAATAGACATAGTTCACCGATTAATCTTGAAGCTTTCACTTCCAAGTGTGCTCCTTTGAATTTCTAGTGGTAGGTGTGGAAACCAAAGCAAATATTGGTGTAAAATAATGAGCATATTCTCATCGATACAATTCATATAAATATGTACATATACTTGCCAGCATTCAATGAGACTCACAATTGAGCAAGAAAATATTCAAGTATTTTGCATATATCAACCTATTTTATACAGATATTTTGTGACCAATTGTTATTCTTGATCTAAATATAAACATCAGAACAACCATATACTTCGTTCATAAGAATATAAAAGGTTCAGTTACTTTTAAAAAAAATTATTAACTTACTGAGGTATCTTAACTTGTAAAATTTTTTACTTTATTTAAAATTGCATCACATCTTTGACATAGTTGACCATAATACATTTGTTCCAGATAAGTGAAAGAAAAATTACTGAAAAATAAATAAAAAGAAAAAAGAAAATGAGAAGAAAGGAAGTTTAAAAAAAGAAATAAATACAAAAGAAAAAGTACAGTAGCGAGCATATTTGTGAAAATTGTTGTATCTATAATGAAATCATAAAACAATGGCAAGAGGCTTAGTAAGCTCTTGATGTCAATTGTCCATGCTTTTAAATTGGTGTGTTCCTATAGGGATGACAGCATCAAACAAATGAAGTTATTCAGAAATTAAAAGCACTATTAACTGCTAATGTAGCTTCTAGACTAGAGGTATGTTCTCAGCTGCCAGACCTCCCCTCCCAGAAGAAAGAGAATGTGGAAGGATGGTGCCCTCATTCACTACAAAAATCTCTGGTGATATCTGCATTTGATATTCACATAACTGAAATTTGGTCAGATTGGTGTCCTCAAAGGAATCATAAAAGGGTGCTGAGGCAGAGCCACCAGGGAAATGGTGGTTTTGGTTGGTAGATGCAGCAGAAGTAGCTTTAGCAGGGTGGGACCTTGGCCCACTCTCTCTTCCTGAGATGGCCACCTTTCTACTATGTGGGACAGTGTACCATGAGTTTTCATGGCTTGGTTTACATCTTGTTTGAGAAAGGAGTGAGTCTATAGAGTTGTCCTGATTCAAACATGACATGGTATCTACATTTGTGGGAATGGTTATGGCTGCCAGACTTCCTGGAAGACGGAAGATATGGGGGAGGGTGCCCATGCTCTCTCCAAAATACCACGGTGATATTAACCCCAAAAGATTGCATATATAAATTTTGGTAAGATTGGTGTCCCCAAAGGGAAAACATAGAGGGGTAACGAGACAGAGCCATCAGGAAAACAGTGATTCTGGATGATAGAGACAGCAGATATGACTTTGGCCTTCGAAGATGGTCAGCTTTCTTGTGGCCTGGTGTCCCTATGATCTATGACAGCTCGATTTACATCTTGTTCCAGAAAATAGTGAGTTTATGGCTCTGGCCCACATCAAACACAGCAAATTTAACAAACAATATTGTTAAACTATTTTTAAATAAATTTATTAAAAGAAAATGCATCATATTTGACATAGCTGATCATAATAAATTTGTTTAAGGATGACAGAAAGCAACATTATCAAAAATAAAGAAAATAGGAGATCTAAAATTTAAAAAAAGAAAACAAAGAATTGGAAAAAGAAAAGTTCACTAGCAGATATATTCATGGCAATTATTGTATCACCAATAAAGTCATTAATACGATAGCAGAAGCTTTAGTATACTTTTTTGGTTTTTATTCAGGTAGTAGATGGACTCAAAGAAAAGAAAGATGTGGGGGGGGGCAGTTATTTGCATAGACACAGAAAAATATGGAATAAATTGGAAGGAGAAACCTTTGGCCTAAAAACCGGGAAGCCTCACCCCTGAAGTGTTTTGGCATAAGCCCAACTCCAGGCTCCAGGCCCATTAGGTTGTTTGACCCCTTCAACATTCTCTGTGGTCTCAGAAATAGTTCTTCACCATCACAGTTGTTGCTGTCGGGTTTCTAATAGTTATAGATGATGGTTTCTGTATAGGTCCTATGTTGAAGGTTGTGTGGTGTCTGGTGTCTTCTGGTTTCTTCTCACCATTAGGTAGCATTGCAGAGAATCCTGCTCTAAAAGCAGACTTGCTGTTCCTAGGTTGTCACGGTGTCATAAGTACCATCTTTGGAGTAAGTCAATGCCATGGCAGTGAGGGCGCCTTTATTGCTAAGAGTTCTTATTTCTGATGATGGTGTAGGAAACCATGTTTGTTTCTGCAGACAATGTCCACAGTTCAAGGGTGAATGGTCAATGTCTGATCAGCTGAAGTCGAAGCCAGGTCACTATGCCAGGAGTTCAGGGTGTAAGGTCCCACTGCAGTTAAAATGTGCTCCCATCTCTATTAGATATAACTTGTTTGCATATACAATCTTTTCCCGTTTTAATGTACCTATGAAAAAAGGAAGAACGACAAAAGGTATTACCAGTGCATATGGGGGTCAAGACCAACAATCCCAATAAACTTTTTCTTACATGGCCTCCAGACAAAGACTTGTCTAATAGAATTCTGTACTAAACAGATCCTGAGGATGGGGGAAATTGTTGAGAAGATATTTGATCACAGATATACTTATTGGAGAAATGTAATTAAAGAGGTATTCAAAGTAGATTTGTATGTCCTTTTTAAGACTTTTGAAATAGGCAGGGAAGAGGTAATATCTGGAACCCAGCTTCAACCTGTGAGTTGGTTTTTGGAGTCTAGGGAAGATGGCTCCCAGAAGTCACATATCAGTGAGTGTCCTCAGGCACAAGACTTCTCAGCCACCAAATCCTGTAGCAAGCAAAAGTCCTCAGTAGAGGGAGGTGAAGGGAGAGAGTCTATAGAGATCAAGTTTTATGCACTAGGGAGGGGCTATTTTCCCTTCCCCATGGCCCCCTAGGCCTTCCTATGACTATGCAGTACAGAGGGTGGAAGATGGCCACAAAAGCAGTCTTGAGCCAGCAGAAAGTTGTCAAAGACAGCAAAGATAAAGAAATGCATCTGGTCATGCAGCTTTGGTAGGTGATGGCTTTGCTCTGTGCTTGGACTTTGGCCAGCATCTTGAGGACAGTAGAGGAGAAGCAGATGTCAGTCTAGGACAGGTGGGAGAGGAAGAAGCACATGCATGTGTTGAGGTGGGGGTTGGAGACAGTGGCCAGTACAACAAGCAGGGTCTCCAGCAGTGTGGTTAGGTACCTGATCAGGAACACCCCAAAGATGGGGGGGGGCTGTAGTTCCTGCTTCCTTGATAGTCCCAGGAGGAGGACTTTGAACATTTAGTATGATTTCCCACTTCCATGTGTTGAGGGCTACTGGGATGGAGAAAACAAAACAAAACAAAATATACTGTCTAGTTTTCTCAGAACACAATTTACATGGTTAGCATTCTTTAATCAATATTTTCCAGAAGAAAGACATTGCCATTAGTTTTGTACAGAGACTGGAGAGGAATCTTGCCTTTGTCATGTGAAAATAGGAATTTGGCAAAGGTACCATCTGTCCCCTCTCACCTTCTCCCATGTATATATTAGCCCTTTGCCTATTTTCAGTGTGAGCAACATTTGGGGGGAGGGGTGAGATCCAATGTTACTCCTGACTCTGTGCTCAAAAGTTATTTCTGGCAAGCTCAGCGACCATATGGGATTCCAGAGATTGAATGTGGGTCAGACACATGCAGGGCAAATGCACTCCCTGCTGTGCTATCTCTCTAGTCCCTAAGTAGGAGCAATTTTGTTTTTCTTTAGCAACCCAGATACAGGGTTCAGAGTGATAGCACATGCTACCTCCCCAGGTTTCATCCCTGGCATCCTATAGGGTCTCCCAACCCTCATCATGTGTGATCCCTGAGTTTAGAAATTCAGGAATTACTTCAGTTTTGCTGGGTGTGGCTTCCAAAACAAACCAAAACTAAAAATCAAAAAATTACCCATTTATAAATAAAGTACTGCATTTGATAATCATTTCTCCCAGTTTGATGAGTGAGTTGGCACACAGTCCTTTTAATTCTGATTAAATTTATTTTTTGTTATTTAAGTCACACCCGACAGTGCTCAGGTCACTCTTGTCTTTGCTCAGGGAACTATATGGGATGCCAGGATTCGAACCTGAGTCAGCTGCATTCAAGGCAAATACTCACCTTGCTCCAGTCCACAGTATTTGTCAAGGTATACAATTCAATCATTTAATGTATGTGCCTATTGCAAATGAGCACCAAAACAGTTTGCCTGACAATATCATTTCCTTCCATTAAAACTTCTTTTTTGGGGACCTTGAAGGTCTTTTGCCTTACATGTGGCTGACCCAGATTCAATTCCCAGCACCCCATATGACCCTTTGACTTTTCCAGCACTAATTTCTGAGCACAGAGCCAGGAGTAACGTCTGAGTACCACCGGATGTGCCCCCCCATAATACAATAACAACAACAACAACAACAACAAAAACTCAAAACCCACAAACTTTTCTGGTGATAACTTTGTTTGCTTGTTTTTGGGTCGATACAATAATGTTCAGGGCTTACTCCTGACTCTGCACTCAGGGATCAGGGTTTAGGGACAGGGTTTAGGGACGCAATGAGATGTTAGGAATTGAACCCAGGTCAGTTGCATACTCTAGTCTTTGATATTTTAGGGTCTGTGGAGTACACAAAGGAAGGGGATGCATATGGGATGCATGCTGGGAACAGGGGTGGAGGGAGGACAACACTGATGGTGGGAATGCCCCTGATTCAATGTCAGTATGTACCTAAAGAAAGATCTGTGATTCACTTTGGTCAAAATAAAAATTATTTTTAAAAAATGGGAAAAAGGGGGCCGGGCGGTGGTGCTGGAGGTAAGGTGCCTGCCTTGCCTGCTCTAACCTAGGACGGACCGCGGTTTGATCCCCCGGTTCTCCATATGGTCCCCAGTGCCTGCCAGGAGCAACTTCTGAGCGCATAGCCCGGAGTAACCCCTGAGCGTCACTGGGTGTGGCCCAAAAACCAAAAAAAAAAAAAAAAAAAAACAAAGAGGGAAAAAAGAAGTAAATTGGGAATTAGAGTAAAGTGAAATTAACTAAATATTTTAAAATAATTTAGAAGTGATAAGAATTTTTATACTTGTAAAAAGTATCACAGAAGAAATATAAACATTGTAGTCAGAGGTCTGAGTTTAGTTGCTAGCTCTACCTCATATTTATTGTGCCACTCAGACAAATAATTTAAAGCTTCTGTCTTTTATATGAGTTAAAGTTTGGCATAACTAATAGATCTGTGTAGTTTAATGAGATTTGGAATTTACAGGCAAGAGATAAGTGTGTATGTGTCTGAACATGTGTCAATGTTTCAGTAAACTGTGAGTGTGGCAGTCCTAAAAATATCACTTCAAAGTTTGGTTTCTTTCTATTAAAGTATTCATTAGGTCTAACAGCACATGACTGATACGAGTTTCATAGTAAGACTCTATTGATTTTTGTTTCTCTCCTGGAATTGGTCGTCATATTTTGTATTAATCTAGCATGAGTTGAATATTTTGTAATTCTTCAAGGAATGATTTAATTCCACTCTAAAATATCTCTGATTTATTGTAGCTAACAGAGGGTACTATCTTTATAAATTTTTTAATTTTTATATTTGTTGTCAAATCTACTATCGCATCTCTAATTTGTGGAGGGTTTTGATAGGTAAATACCTATTAATCCTTCCGGTTGCCAATCAGCTTTAGAACTTTATTTTAAAAGTTTGGGGCATACCCATTGGTTCTCAGGCTTACTCCAAGCTTTGTACTCAGGAATCACTTCCAGTAGACTAAGGAAACCATATATCGTGCTAGGGAGCTAACTCAAGTCAATTGCATACAAAGCAAGCCATTACTCTTGGTACTTTGGCTCTGAACCCAGGATTTTACTTTAGAGCTCTAGTTTTAGTCCTAAATGGGTTTCCATTCATGGAAATTTAACATAATATTATTGAAAGTTAGAAGTTAGATTCCCTAGAGGATCAACTGAGACATTTTAGAATCTCTTCTTATAAATTATGTCTTAGTGGCACCAAATCTAGCTGCCATTAGCTGCCCTGTGGGATTATAATGCTCTCTCACAGTAGTCCCAGACAAGGAAAATGTGCTCTCTGATAGAGTCACTATACACCATTCTCACAAGGTTGTGTTTCATTTCTTTGAAAATGGAAAAAAAAACAGAGCAAAAACCACATCCTTTGACTCTACTATATTTAAACAACCAACAACTAAAGCAGGTATGCCTTTCAATTGATGTGGGAAAGCCTGCCACAATGAGGAACCCCTGCCTATTTCTGGTGTCTTCTCTCTTCATTCCTACTTTTTTCCTGTTAATTCCTCAAGGTAAGATTTACATTTTTATCAAAAGTAAGAATTTTTTAATAAGTAATAAATATTTTAATAAGTATACTTATGATTTCTATTATAGACATTTGCAAAAGAGAGCAAGCCTTCAAAGAACTATTAACACTAGTACCAAACTATTCTAAGAGGAGAGTTCCTCCCACCAACACTTATCATCTTTCTGGGATTATAAGTTTGCCTTTATTTGAGTGGGGAAAAAAATCTTTCTTTATTCTTTACAAAAGAAAAATTGCTGTTCACTACTGCCAATTTATAATTTAAAATATGCACAAAATGTAAAAACAACTAGACAAAATATTTTGTTAGGAAAATAACTAATACTTTTCAGGAATTAAATGGTGGTCATTAGCCTTCTTTTTTTTTTTTTTTTTGGTGGTTTTTGGGTCACACCCGGCAGTGCTCAGGGGTTACTCCTGGCTCCATGCTCAGAAATTGCTCCTGGCAGGCACGGGGGACCATATGGGGCACCAGGATTCGAACCGATGACCTTTTGCATGAAAGGTAAACGCCTTACCTCCATGCTATCTCCTGGGCCCCTCTACTCTAATTCTTTTGGGGGAGAGGTAATACCAAGTCAGCATGTCTTGATTGTTGCATATATGTCCATTTAAAATGCTGTCTAACTCACAAGGCATTGCCAACTGGATTGTTCTAGACTATCCCTCTTAACATTCCAGGAATTGAGGACTTTTGAGGTAGGAATAACAAGTGTAGAGCAAATCCCCAGAGTCTTTTTACTTTTGGAGGTATAAATATTGACTAATATAACAATTAGTCTTGCTAGGAATTCTCAGAGTAATTATGTTTTACCTTGCATCCCAGATAAGGAGCAACACAGAGCCAGAATAGGGTGCATGTCTTTCATTCAGCCAACATGGATTCAATCCCTGACACCCCAAATGGTTCCCCAGGCCCTGCCAGAAATGATCCTGAACTTTACTGGGTGTTATCCCCAAAAAATAATGTTTAAATATAATTAAAATAAGGAATAAAAATTGTGTAATGCTATTTTTTTAACGTTGCAAAACATTCGGAACCAAAGAGTGGGTATATAGCATGGTTTAATGACTGTTCAGCATGTTAAAATATCTTAAAGAGAGGATGAGACGATGAAAAAATCAAGTCAGATCTTTTTTTCAAAGGAAATAACAGCTTGTCCTACTCTGCTTTGCTTCCTTGTGAGCCCTCGAGAAAAAAGACATAGCAAAGTAATAACTGAGGCTCTGGAGGAGTATTCCCAGCCCTCCCACACGTGACAATAATATGAAAGATTCTACTAATATCCCTACCCCAAAATTCTAATTGATTTTCATTCTGGGTTGCAACCAAGAATTGTTCATTATTGATTGTTTTAAGTACTACCCTTCTCTCTTCCAGGAGTGCTTGATTTTAGAATGATGTGTATGACGTGTACTTTTGTTCTGAGATTGGTGCTCACCAAACAGACTTTGCCAAAAAGAGAATTCTGAAATAATGGGTTTTGTAGCTTAACAGACATAAAGATAATGCTTCAGGATCTATCTAAATATGACTCCCACTGAGGGAGAGAAATTGAGCTGTGGGTAAAGTTCTCTTGATTGCTCTAAGTTCTTTTTTCTTTTTTTCTTTTTTCTTTTTTTTTTTTTTTTTGGTTTTTGGGTCACACCCGGCAGTGCTCAGGGGTTACTCCTGGCTCCATGCTCAGAAATTGCTCCTGGCAGGCACGGGGGACCATATGGGGCACCGGGATTCGAACCGATGACCTCTTGCATGAAAGGCAAACGCCTTACCTCCATGCTATCTCCCGGGCCCCTAAGTTCTTTTTTTTTAATTTGTGAAGGCTAGAATGCTTATTCACTATACAGAGATCACTCCAGATTGGGCTTAGAGAACCACATACAGTACCAAAGACAAGAACTTACCCACTGAACTATTTCTCCAGCCCAACATTTTTTATTTCTAGAAATTTCATTTCTGAACTCCCTATGTACCATAAGAGCCCTTGTAGTGATTCTCTTCCACTTCCTCTTAGTCTCCTCAAACCTTATTTTAAAAAACACTTATATATCTACAATTTACACCTTGTTGTAAACTGGGCAGTGAACTCATTTTAGCAATTACGGAACTATGCCCTATTTAGGGGACCAGGAGTCTCAACCAGTGGTCAAGAATCCAATATTAGCTGGTATAAAAAGGTGGAGAGCTAAGAGTTTATCACAAAGGCACTCTGTATGGATGATTAACCTTGTGTTTTAGACCAATAAGTTTCTAATAATAAATCTCTGCTCTTGGAAAGACATCTAGGAAAATTGACTAAATACAAATTTCTCATTATAGTATCTCTTCTCATCCCTACCTCATTAGAAGGGATTAAACTAGGAAATTCAATCTAGACAATGGAGTTACTGTAGATGGTATTCAGCCTAGTAGATGGTATTCCTTTAACAGTTGCAGAAAATACAAAGTTCTTAGAGAGACCAGTGAGCTATTACAAGGACTAAAACACTTGCCTGGCATATAGTAGTTCCTGGTTTAATCTATAGCATTGCATATGTTGTCTGAGTACCCCCAGATGTAGCCCTATAAATCCTCAAGCAACTTTAGGGTGGCCCAGGTAATCTCCCACATCACAGAGCACAAGTAGTACCATGGGCATCTGGTCCTGAGCACCATATAGGAGATAAATGAATATCTCTATTAACTCTGGAAAGGTCACAGCTAAAAGTTATTAGTATTATATTAAATACTTGACAAAATACTTGACAAAACCTAGGATTATAACTAGGGCAGTTTCCAATTTCTACAGACGCCTTTAATTCCCCAGAACAATATTAAGCCAGAAAGAGTGGGAAAGTACATAGATTGCTATCATTACAGCTTCTCTTTGATCAGTGCTGCTGGTACAGACCAACACATGACTTTCTGCTCTTTGAAAACCCTGAAGCCTGAGTTTATTGGCTGTGATGTATTTGTGGTCTGATAATGCTCTTGTCCATGCTTCCTCTCCAAGTTGGTACAGTATGTTTTGTCTTTGAAATATGGCTTCAAGCAGAACTCTTAAGAGTGGATACTGACATGATATTTTTTAAATAATTTTTATTGTGGCCAATGTGAATTGCAAACCTTTCCCAGTTATATGTAAGGTACATAGTAACAGTGAATTAGGGTCATTCCTACCACCAGTGTTGTCCTCCCTCCAATCCTGTTCCCAGTATGCATCCCATACCTCACCCCTTTGCCCCCTGGACTGCTAGTGTAACAGATCTCCTTTGTGTATAGCTTTTTGTAGATTGAATATCAATTCTGTTGCCATTGACTTTGGTTTGGAGTTTATGTCTGATCTTTTGTTATTTTTATTATTTCCACTCAATTTCATGCAACTTCTTGTTCCTGGTACCATATACTCCCCCCCTCAATTTGTGAGGCAGAGTTCTGTGGTTCTATTGAAGCAAACAAAAGAAATAAAGAAATCTGGGAGGAATCCGTCTAAGAAGCTATAAATATCAATGTAAAAGAAGAAAGAGAAAAAAGAAAAAATCAAACCAAAGCAAGCAATAGCCAATAAAACTCACTAGCAACAAAAATACAGCAAGAAAGAAAAAGAAAAAAAAAAAAAGAAGGGCTAATGTGGCAATGTTTTGTGGTTTGTTTTTTGTTTTGCTTTTGCTTTGTTTTTTTTTTTTTTTTTGCATAATCACAGTAAGTATTGAAGTATTGGGGGAAATTAGAAAGGGAATTCCCTTGGCCTAAGAGATACAGGGTTTCTTCACCTTTGAAGCATACTGTCATGGGAACAACTACAGACTCCAGACATGCTCATTATGGAACCCTAAGGTCTTTTTATGGTGTAGGGAAACATTCTACTCAGTTGTGGATGAGAAACCATTCCTCTGTCATAAAGATCTTGGTTTTTGCACAGTTCATAGGAAGAAGTCTAGGATATAATCTTTCTTTATGGTTTTAGAAGTTCTGCTCCATCAAGGTTGTGGTAATCAGTGTTCTATCATTACTGGTCTCATTTTTTGCACAGATCCTAGGACAAAGCCTAGCATATAGTCTTTCCTATATGGTTCCAGAAGTTCTGCTCAGTCATGGTTGTCAAAGTTAGACCCTCTGGATTTGTACAAATCCTAGGCCAAAGCCTAGGCTATAGTCTTTCTTATAGGTTTCAGGAAACATTCTATCCAGTTTCGGTTGGCAAAATCAGTCTTCTGTAATTAGTGATCTTGGTTTTGCTCAGATCAAAGGACAGAGTGTCTTCTGATTTCTTCTTACCATAAGGTGATGAGGTAGGGCAACCTGCCCTTAAATTAAGCTGTTGCTGTTTCCTCATCCTCAGGATGTTGTATCAACCTGGTGCAGGTTGGTGCCAGAGTGGTATTAGTATTAGGAACTTCCCAGGGGGAGTTTGTTCTTGGTGCTGTTGCAAGGAACTGTGTTGATTCTATGATTGTTACCTGGGGTTTGGGGTTCGACAGTCACTGTCTGATCACATGGATTCAAAGTCAAGTCCATATAACACATGTTCAGGGTTCTTATCCCTAATAGATAACAGCTTGTTCCTATGCATAGGATACCCTGTTTTTAGTATACCTTTTTTAGCATGCCTATGCAAATGGAATGGTGCCATATTCTATTTGGGAGTAAGAGCAACAGACTATACAATCTCTGTGCCCTGGTTCTGACCTGAGATTTTATCCTAAGCAAGACTTTTCTTCTAGAATTTTGTACCAAGCAGAACCCAAACAAGTGAAATTAAAATTATATATAGAGATAAATTTTAAAAAATAAAAATTTTTAATTAAAAAAATTAAAAAGAGGGGCCCGGGAGATAGCACGGAGGTAAGGCGCTTGCCTTTCATGCAAAAGTTCATCGGTTCGAATCCCGGTGCCCCATATGGTCCCCCGTGCCTGCCAGGAGCAATTTCTGAGCATGGAGCCAGGAGTAACCCCTGAGCACTGCCGGGTGTGACCCAAAAAAAAACCAAAAATAAAAATTAAAAAAAATTAAAAAGAAAAGGATGGAGGAGGCTACCATTACATTTGAAAATAAACACACTAAGAGGTATAACTATTGAGATATTAAACATACAAAGAAAATTTAGATGCCCTCATTAAGTCATTTGAGATATTCTTTGGGAGGGAAATCCAGGACACATTTTCATCCCACACCATGGTCTTGTTGAGTTTGAGAAATGGTTTGCAGCAGTAAAGGATCAAGTAGTGTCCTTGAACTGGGGGTCTTTCTGGAGTTGAATCAGGTAGCATGCAACAGTCCACATTTAGGTGTGTGCGTGTGTGTGTGTGTGTGTGTGTGTGTGTGTGTGTGTGTGTGTGTGTGTGTGTGTGTGTGTATGTGTGTGAATGTGTGTATAAAGAAGGGCCACATAGAATGAGTCAGCAGGGGTGGTGATTTTGGGTTCTTGCCAAAATGAGATGTGAGTCTAAGAGGGTGTCCTTTCACTTTGGGAACTGAGTAGTGGCTTAATGGGGTGGCGAGTCTTGGTACCTACTAAGTTAAAAACTGAGGGTAAAGAGGGTTAAATAGAAAGGGATAATGGATCAGGATTGGGGAAATGAGAGGATATAAGGATTTCTGAAGGGGGAAGTATGGATAATACATAAGAAGGGCTATATACAATATAGGCATGGTTTGTTTGTGTATAGATTGGGCAGACAAAGAGTCCATTGTATACAAACTCACACACCTATAGACAGAAATTAGATATCTATTCATAAATTGTTGGAGACCTGACCCTCACAGGTTGAGTCTGAGCACTTAAGAAATAATTGAATTAAGAAAAGATAAATACATAGAAAAAAATTGGGTTGGCTCCTCGTAGTGAGGTTTTCTAATTGTAGGTGCTTCATCAATGACAGGCATGAACTTTGCTAAATGAAGCTTTCAGGGTTAGATTGTGGCTGGAGATTTTAGGATAAGTGTAATTTTCATGTCTAGAGTACTAAGAGCAATATGTAGTGAGCACTATAAGAAGTGTCTATCTTATGTAGTCTCATCAACAGTGTCTTGTGCATTATAGTTCCTTTCATAAAAAAAAAACTGTCAGCATGGCTTTATTATATAATAGTACAATAAATAAATAAATAAATTTAAATGATATAATAGTAACATGTTGAATTGAAGAGGAAGAAAAAAGAAGAGAAGGAAAGAAAAAGGAAAAAAGGAAAGGAAAAGGGATAATAGTAATTTGCATAAAGGTACTCGATGAATGGGACCTGTAACATAACTCTGTGCACAGACTGTTCCAGTGGTCTCAATGGTCATATGCTTTAGGTCCTAATACAAGACATAATCAAAAGGAAATGGGTAAATTGGAGTATTTTATCAATGTACTGTCATAATGAGCACTGTATATGGTGTCTAGTTGATTAAGCCCTGGTTGAAAAATTAAGGTGTCCACCCTGAATCTCCAAGAACTATTGTGGACAAAGAAACTGAATTATTTTATACCTAATATAATTAATTCATTAAAATATTTTGATAGTAAACACTGCAGCAGGAGTCTCTGGATTCCAGTCATATTCTGCACCTGGTTCTGTGGATCAATACATTAGAACATTATTTATTTTATTTTATTTTATTTTTTGGTTTTTTGGTTTTTGGGCCATACCCGGCGGCGCTCAGAGGTTATTCCTGGCTATCTGCTCAGAAATAGCTTCTGGCAGGCACGGGGGACCATATGGGACACCGGGATTCTAACCAACCACCTTAGGTCCTGGATTGGCTGCTTGCAAGGCAAACGCCACTGAACTATCTCTCCGGGCCCACATTAGAACATTATTATAGTCCTTTGTAGTGAGAGGTTGATTGAACACCTATTCGCTCTAAATCACTGTTTCTGTTGCTGCCTGTTTCTCTATGGTATAAATATAGTTAAGGATTTGTATTTCCTCTCTTCTGCTTGATTTGATTGCTTCTCCTCGCTATACCCTGGTACTTATGGTGTTCAGAGTTTCTACCATTTAGACTGTTGTGTTTGCTTCTTCATGGAGTATTGTATGTATATATAGTATATATTCTAGGTACCTCAAATTAGTGATATTCTGTATTTACCCTTCTTCTGGCTTACTTCATTTAACAAAATATTTTCTAGTTTCATCCATAATTCCATAATTGTATCATTGCTTACTGCTATGTAGGATTCCATTGTGTATAAGTACCACATCTTCATGATCCACTCATCTGTTATTGGACATCTAGGTTTATTTCAAATGTTAGCTATTGTGCTGAGTGTCACAATTAATAGTGGTGTGCATACATATTTTTGGATGAATGTTTTTCTATCTTAGGGACAGATGCCCAGAAGTGCAATTGCTGGATTATATGGCAGCTCAATTCTGATTTTACTGAGCACCCTCCATTTGTTTTCCATAGGGGTTGGACCAGGCAACATTTCCACCAGCAGTGGATAAGAATTACTTTCTTGGCACATTCCACCAACAGAGATTGATCCCATTATTTTTTATGTGTGCCATCCTCAGTGGTATGGTAAAGTGGTACCTCATTGTTGTCTTGATTTGGATTTCCCTAATGATGAGTGTTGGTGAACATGTTGGTGTTGGTATTGGTGGTGATCGTGTGCCTAATGGCCATCTGTAGGTCTTCCTTGGAAAAGTGTCTATTCATTTCTTCTCCCCATTTTTCTATGGATTTATTGGGTTTTGTGGAGCTAATCTTTCTGAGTATTTTGTATATCCTAGATACCAACCCTTTATCTGATGTGTTGAGTGCAAAATTTTTTCCCATTCCATTGACTGTCTTTTAGTTTTAGTGTTTCTTTCACCATGGAGAAACTTTTTAGTTTGATGTAGTCCCATTTATCTAGGTTTGATGCTATAGATCTTGCTATTGGCATTCTATCATCAAAGACTTTTTTGAGATATAATTCTTGAAGTGATCTGCCTATTTTTTCCTCAATAAACTTTATAAGTTTGGGTCTGATTTCAAGGTCTTTATTGCATTTTGAATTGACTTTTGATAAGGTGTGAGGTATAAATCAATCCTTAGTTTCTTAGTGGTGGTTATCCAGTTGTTCTAACACCATTTGTTGAAGAGACTGTCTTTGTTCCATTTCAAATTCTTAGCTCCTTTGTCAAATATTAGTTGACCATATATTTGGGAGTATGTCACTGGATATTCTATTCTGAACCATTGGTCTAAGAGTCTGTCTTTGTTCCAGTAGCATGCTGTTTTGATTACTGTGGCTTTATAGTAAAGCTTTAAATTAAGAAATTAAGTAAACAAATGCTACCCAGTTTCTTGTTTTTTAGTATGGATTTGACTAACCTAGGTCTCTTGTGGTTCCATATGGATTTTATAAATGATTATTATAAGTCCATAAAAATGATGTCTGAACAGAGAGGAGAGTAAATGATCATGCAAGGAGTCTATAGTTAATCCGATGACAGTATACTTCAGGGGTAGAGAAACCCTGAATCTCCTAGGCCAAGGAAATTCCCTCTATAATATCCCCAATAGTTACTGTGCCTATGCAGGTGGTGGGGGAAGAGCACAAAATAATCATATTATCCACATATATATTGATTGATTGATTGATTGATTTTTTCACTTCTTTATTTTGGTGTAGATATTGAAGTTGATGTCTCCAATTTTATTTTATTTTATTTTATCTTTCTCTTTCTTTTTGCACTCCAGCACCGTTTGATTTTAGGACCGAGACTATTGTGTGGTGCTTGTCTCTATTGCTGTAGTGCTCACTGGATATTTAATTTGATATTTCTTTCTGTATTGTGGTGGTGCTTCAATTACCTTTTTCATGTCCTCGCTCAAACTGAGGTTGAAAGCTTCTAGAAGGACTCCGCCCATTTTTAGCTTATTTGATTTTTCTTTTATTTACTTATTTTTACCCCATTCTATTGCTTTTCTTTCCTTCAAACAAAACCACATAACTTGAATTATCTAGCTCC
>PVKC010007947.1:0-28798 GCA_004027635.1 Crocidura indochinensis | reverse complement strand
CATTGTTTCTTAGAATGTGAACAAGAGTCTGAATGGGAAAAGTATACTTGGCGAGAGGTTCATCTCACTTATATTCTTCCTATATACAACCACAGCAAAGTAATATTCCCTTTTCCCTGTGAAGATCTGAACAGCCACTGTCTGTTCTTCCGGGTGCCAGTGTGCATCAGCATGCATGCTCCTTGGGTGCTCATGAGTGGTTCATGAGTGTTCCAAGCACATACAACTGTACACAAGCTCCATGCATACCTCATTTGCGTTCGGTGCATGCTCTATGTGTGCCTTCCCCATACATGTTTTGTGCATGTTTTATGTGTGCTCTGTGCATGCCCTATATGTGCCCCATGTATGTTTTGTATGTGCATGCCCCAAATGTACTTCGTGTGTGTCTTCAGGCCTAGTCAATTGTCTTAGGTAATTATTTTATAGATCTTAAGGAGGCTCTTAAAACCTGTTTAGTTTCCTTTGGCAAATATATTATAATCCTTAAGGAGGCTTCTTTGTATATATTTTCCTTTTTAATCTTTATGCTTTCAGTTCTCTATATCAATGATTATCGTTGTTCTTATTTGTATTACCCAAGGGTAATTTTATATAGGGCTCCATTAGCTTGTACTCTTCAGTCTTCCAGTTCTGGGAACATACTCTCTCCCATTCTGGGAACTTAGCAATGATGTCTTTTGTTTCTTTGTACTGGTTTTCTTCCGGACTCCATGGGATCTTAACTACTCTTATGTTCCATTTGAATTCATCCCAAAGATCTATTGTTATCTGCTGATTTATTTGAGGCTTTTTTTTTTTCCATTTTGTAGTGTTGTTTGTGGTTTTCTGTATTTCAAATTTAATGATTTGTTTCTCACTAGCTGTTAATGTGCTTGCTGGTGATGGTGAGGCTTTTTAATAAATTTTTCATTTTGTGTACAAAGGTTTCAGTTCTGTCTTTTCTGTTTGAGATTTTCTTATTTTTGTCTTATTTGCAGTATGATTCATTGTTTCTCCGAGCTTATTAAGTATCCTAAGCATTTCCACTCTGAACTCCATTTCAGAATTCCATTTATTTTAGGAATTTGTACTGAGTGGGTTTGCAGGATTGCAGTTTTTATCCACAAATTGTGGTGGGATTTTGTGTATCTTTACCATGGTTACTTTTGAAGTCTCAATGAGTTAATTTTCTAATTTGCTGTTAGTCATTTCCCAAATGCAAGAGAGGTCTCAGAGGAGCTTTATGCAAGTGGGACATTATTTTAGAAGACCTTGAAGGCTGTATCCATAGCACAGCTAATAAGGTATTTGACTTGCAAGTAGCTAATCCTGGTTCTATTTCCAGCATCTCATATTATCATCCAGCCTACCAAGAGTAATTCTGACTGCAGGCAGAACTAGGAATGAATGGCCATTGAGCACTCCCAGGTGTTGCCCAAAAATCAAGTAAAAGAGTTGGTATCTGGCCTGAGTTTCTGACTCTGGGTACCTCCGACTTTTTTATGTAGGCCACAGTAGATTAATTAAGTCAGATCTGCACAGAGGAGAGGCTTATAAGTCTATCCTCCAGTCTACTGCTTCCTCATTATCTTTGCAAAGGAATATGTCATTATCATTTAAATGATGAAAAACTAAAGCAATTTCTTCTGAGATTAGGCACAATTTAAGGATGTTCACTGTCTCCATTTGTATACTATAGTATTAGAAGTCCTGGATAAAGCAACAAGGCAAGAAAAAGTAAAAAAGATACAAATTAAAAAGAGAAAATCATATGATCACTAATTACAAATGATGTGATAATATGCATTAAGGACCAAGCCAAGTCCACAAACAAAGCTCCTAGAGTTGATAAGCGAATACATCAAACTAGTCAACTACTGAACAATTGCACAGAAATTGACTTCATTATTTGGGGGTTTGGGCCATTCCTGGCAGCTCTCAGGAGTTACTCTTGGATCTGTCCTAAGAAATTATCCCTGGCCATCCAAGGAAACATATGGAATACAGCGATTTGAACACAGGCCATCCATGTGCAAGGTAAAAGCCCTACCCATTGCCTTATTTTTTGTTTGTTTTCCTTTTTTGCTTTTTTTAAAGAGCCACACTTGGTAGTGCTCAGAAGATACTTTTGGTTCTGTGTGCAGGAATCACTCCTGGTGACTCAGGGAACCATATAGAATGCCAGGGATTGAACTTGGGTCAGCTACATGCAAGGTAAATGCCCTATCTGCCATATTATTGCTCCAGTCCCTGGTTTCATTACTATCTACAAATAATTTATCTAAGAAGAAAGTGGCCAAAGAGTTTATTCCATTTAAAATAGTATATTTTATCATTACATAATTTAAGCACAGTGGTTTCCAAATTGTTTATGACTGAGATTCAGTTATATGTAATGAGTCTATTGACATTGCAAGAAATAATTGTCATGGGATTTAGTGTCTTCTTTGTGTAGAGGTTTGGTGTGTCTGTTGGTCTTTCTTGTCTTAAAGTAGACCTTTTAGTTTAGCTATGTCTTCCTACAAATTGAGAAAAAAAGAGGTCATATCTAAATACTCAAACCAAAGTCAATGACAATACAATCAAGAGGCCCAAACTACAACAAGCTAAACACAAAATGGACCTGTTAAACTGGTAGCCCTGAGAGCTAGAGGTGAAGATATGAGATGCATGTGGAGAACTAGGGCAGAGGGATGTCAACACCGGTGGTGGGAATGGCCTTAATTCACTGTCACTAAATGCCTGAAATATAACTGTAAAAGGTTTGTAATTTACAATAGTCTCAATAATAAAAAATACACTGATTAAACTAGCATAGATATATATAAGTTTTTAGTAAAAACATTACAAAACAATCCCAAAGACAGAATTATACAGTTGAAAATGGAACAAGAAATACTAGATTTCATTAGTAATAGTGAGTCTCCACATAAAAAGTTCCTCCACTGACATCTTGCCATAGGATGCTATTACATAGAGTAGCTTCTTACTTTGGATTAGACCACAATGTTAGAGTGAAAAGTATGTCATGTAAACAAAACTAACAATAAAAGAATGCCTAATGATAAAGTCAATGAACATATTAAAGATTATAAAGGTGATGACTTTCAGAAATGATACAGTCTCAAGAGAAATAACTCTATCTTTGACAAAGATGATAATCAGATGAAAATATGTTTGAAAGTTGATAAAAAAAAATCTATTGAATGAGAAGTATACCAGAGAGCTAAAGACTGAATATTTTCCCAAAACTCTCTTTGTTCCCAAGAGGATTGTATTATTGGCAAAAGTGTTAATAATAATTTTTCATGGGGGTAGGGCTTTTTCCTTGCATGCAGGTGTTTTGAATCCCGGCAACCCAAAGGGTCCCCTGAGCCTGCCAGGAGTGATTTCTGAGTGTCGAGCCAGGAGTAACCCCTTAGTACTGCCATGTGTGACCATAAACCAAAATAATAATAATGATCCTTCATGGAGATTACGAGACACCTAAAAAAGTAACACTGAGAGTGAGCAGAGATAAAACACTGGAGCAGGACAGATTCAGACAACTCTCTCCAAATCTTCAAGCCTGCTGTAACCAAAGCCCGTAGCTTCTGTGGAATTTCAATCTTGACAAGAGGTAACAGTTCTGGAAGCTGAAAAAGTGCTGCTGGCTAGCGTTGATCTGATAGTGCCAGAGGATTTCTTTGAGTCCTGCTTCAGGGAAGTAGGGAACACGGACTGGCATATGGCAAAACATAAAGAATATGAGACGACACAATGAGTGAATGGGGAAACACATTCTGACAAGCATGTTCCAAATTTAATCTCTAAGCTAGGAGTTTCTAAGGGGTAAAATGCCAGTCACGGGTATGAGAGGAAAGTCCACATTGACAAAGGATAGGAATTTTAAGAAACAGAAATATTAGCAGCAGGCCTGTTAGATATACGTAATAATCTAATTAGCTAGACAGCTCTGGTGAAAAGATCTATATGAGTAAAAGTCCTGAGTTAGAAGGGTGTAAGTTAGCATTCAAAAGGCAGAAACTGCCTGACTGATCTTTGGGACTAAACTTGCCTGACAGGTTCTACCAGGCTTAGTAGGGAAAGAAGTACAAATATCTTTACCTGGTAAGAAGTTTTGGTGACTCAGATTGAGGTCATATTTTGGCCATATATAAGGAGGAAATAATTTTAAGCCAAATAATATGAAGGGAATATACTTTCAGTATCATAACATGAATTTCAAAAATATCTCTATAAAATTTCCTCAACTATTCCTTTGGTTCTTCACCACAGTCCTTTTAATGAAATTTCATGGAAGCAACAGTCATCCAAGTTAGGGAATTCATCTGACAGGCCTACTGAATCACCACTTTAATGGAGATATAGATATTATTATCAATGGCGTAGACCGAAAAAAAGCACTGGCTGGCTTCCAAAAAAAGGTCCACCCTTCATCAAGCTATATGGAAGTCCAGTTTTTTATGATTCTCTTTTGAGTCAACAAGTTAGTTTCCAAGTGCCTGGACCTTCATAGGCATCTCTGCCTCAAATGCAACTAATCACATTTTTTCACAGCAGGACAGTCTTGGGTCTCTCCAAATGAGTCTTGCTCACCAGCCATCTGCAGATAGTTCTGATCCTCATCTCACCATGATCCAGTCCACTGTTGTTCTTCATTCCCCACAACAGTCTGTTATATCATGACTGCAGCTCTTCCATCACTGCCACTGCCACCACCTCCTCCACCTCCTTCTCGCCCACTTCCACCTGGGCATCCAGTCCCTGCTGCTGGCTATTTTGTCTCTGGTGGGAACCAGCCTGTGCTTCAGCAACAATGGTATCTACATCAGCCCTCACCACAGATGCCATCATATTACTGTGCTCCAGGCCATTATCACTCCAGTCAGACTCAGTATTGCACAGTCCCTTCTGTCCATTAAAGCTCACATTTAAACCAACTGCTACCATTGTCTGCACAGAAGACAGGTTATCAAATTATACTCAACCGAAAGCAAAACTACCAAGGAATAATTGAAGTTCAGCAATTCCATAATTAGAATTTTGTTGGTGGTCAACTGAACAGCATTGGACATCAGATCCCAGGAATGGTTATCCCCTATCCTTCAGTGCCATCGTATCAGGTTTCACTGCCTCAAGGTTCTTAAGGAATTATCCAACAGACATATCAACAAGCTATTATGTTCCCTAACCAGTCTAATCAAGGATCCATACTGCAATTGGAATGCAAATGTATTATACTGTCATTCCACCTGACCAGCAAAATATTTTAGGCTCATTAGAAGATTACTTGCAACATTCAGGATCAGAAAAGTGCAATTCTCTCGAACTATTTCAACATGCAATTCCCAAAGTGACCTGTGTCCAGCTATACCACCCTTGCCATTTGATGAAGGAATGGTGTTTATGTAACTAAATGTATCAAACAACCCACAGTCCCATGCCCACCCTCACCATGGAAACATATACTACTCTGATCACTAGATAGGACAGAAATGTGTGGAATTCAATAATGTAGACATTATTGTTCAGCACAGCCCTCAACTCAATAGTTCCATTATTTCACCAGCTCAGTTGCCAGCACCAGTTCAGCTGTACACCTTGAAAACTACCACCACTCTCCAACGTGTCCCATTTCCTAGACCTTTTGTTCCTAGTCAATGAGATGCCAGATATTCGTTACTTAGCCAACCACTGCAATACAAACCTACTACATTTCTACATGGACAATTTCCAACCCAACAGGCCAGTCAGGCAACAGGCATGGAAATTGTGGAAACTGGTCAAAAAGTTGCATCCACTGACATCAGTGCAGGAGAAGCAGTTGTTGGGTAGGTTTTGTAAATTACTGAACTACCAGACTGAACAACTTGCATGGAAGCTGAGAAGCTTTTTGGAGAATTCTTTCAAATTGGCTCCAAGTTCCGGTGGCTTTGGAACACCCAATCCCAGCCTCTTCACCACTCCTTCTTCTGTGGCAACTGAGACAACACTGTCAACCCTGATCATTCTAAGTCTGGTGCCTTGGCCTCCACATACACAGTCTTAGCCATATTCCCCTCCATTTCAATTGTAAAAAATGCACTGAAGAAACAAAGTCATTTAGTTAACAAATTTAAACTGAGAACAAGCAAGAAGCACTATAAGTTTCACATTCTGGAAATGGCAAGCTCTCAATAGCAGAACCACTTAGAACCTTTGACCTTTGTGATTCTCCTGCCCTCTTCCATTTCTAATTGTTTTTGTATATGGAGCTTCTGTTAATGTAATAGAGACTCCAAGAATTGTAAATGTAGCTTTTAAAGACAGGACAATGATCCAGCAAAGGGCAAAAATGCAAATTTTACCCTAAACGACTGTAGGAATCCACATCAGAATGATAACGAGTTAGATAAAGTTAGTTAGTTCTCTGAGTAAATGCTAGTCAAATGCCTCCTAACTTTTATAGTTACTTTGTTTTATATTTCTGAATTTTTGTATCAAGCCCAAAGATCTTTTGTACAGAAAATTATTCTTCAAAATGATTACAACCAGTTGCAACCTGTATGTTTTGCAGCCAGCATAGAGTTATCAAACATAAAATTAGAAGGGAAAGAATGCAGTTTTCAACAAACAAGTCAAAACCATGTAATATCATTTCTGGAGGGTCACTAAGGAGAGCACTCAAGTGGACTATATTTCTAAACACTCAATTTTCAGAAAATGCAGCATTCCCTTAGAGTCCTTTCCTTATTCATGCAGGTGTAAATTATGTTCTTGAAACCTCTTAATCAAACCACTTAAGATTCAAAGGACAAATGAACCATTCTAGGTAAGAAAATACCCTCCTCCTTTTTTTCCAGTTTATCTCTAGTAACTGAATATCACTTATTTGCATTTCCTTCCTTGTGGGTTGCATGTTTTGGTTTTGGGGTCATTCCCAGTGGAGCTTAGAGGTTACCTACTCCTGACTTTCTGCTCAGAAATCGCTACTGGCAGGCTCAGGGGACCATTTGAGATCTGGGAATCAACCGTGTGCATCCTGTGTTGGCTGCATGCAAGGCAAACACCCTAGAGCTATGCTATTTCTCCCTTCCCCCCCCCCACTTGTTGATTTTTTTGTCAATGCATTTTACAAGGTCTAGAAAGTTAAGGATCACTGGACATCAAAGATTCATTGCACTTAGGAACAAGGGCTTTTTTCTGTATTTTTAAGGCTTTACAATATGTGCTGATGCAAGTCTTTCAGTTGAAAAGAATAAATGTTTTGAATATAGAAAAATCCATACTTTTAATGACTTGTATTTCAATTGATTTGTTTTATATTATTTAACTAAAGTAAGGTAAAAATTCAGAATACGAAATTCAAAGAACTAGAAAACTCAATTAAAAGTTGTATGGAGGGGCTGGAGAGATAACATGGAGAAGGTCATTGTTTCGAATCCCAGCATCCCATCTGGTCCCCAGAGCTTGCCAGGAGTGATTTCTGAGCCTGGAGCGCTGCCTGTTGAAACCAAAAAGCGAAAAAAAAAGCTATATAGAATCAGAAATGACCAATAGAAATGACTATAATAAAAAATAGGGTGGTGTCTTATTACTCAATTTAGAACTGCATTATAAAGCTATATTGAGGCCTTTATTAACTGAGCTGAGTGAGCTCAGAAAAGCACATAGCCATGAGAAAGAAAAGATGAGCAATCAAAGCAGTTGTAGTGGCTTCTGGAAATGGGCCGCTTTTAGAATCAAAAGAGGCATTTTCAACTGAGCTGAGTGTGTCCAGACAAGTGCATAGCCACTGCTTTACACAGCAGCTGTGCATTTCTTCTTGTCAAAAAGTCCATTCCAACATACAAAATACACCATAACACTGCAAAAGTCAAAACAGGAAAGCAATACCAATCACTCTTACTCAATAAAGATGAAAGTTCTGAAAACTCAACTTGTATAAGCCAACTACATAGACTCTCTGATAAGTACTTTAGAAAGGATATGTTGAAAATATTCAAGAAACTCAAAGAAATCACGGAATAAACAAAGACTAACATTAAAGAGGATATGAGAGTAAATGATAAGAAATCAAACTGATATGACAGAAGTGAATAACTTGGTAGGCATAAAGAAAAGCTCACAGTAAGGCCTCCTCACCAACAGAGTAGCAGCTTATGAGGACAGAATCAGTGGGCTCAAGGATCAACATTATAAAGAATCGATGGTCAAAGATTTCATTTCTCAGAAGTTTCCAAAGCTTAAGAGTGCTTGCACACACATTTTTAAAGACTAAATATTACCAGCTAAAAGTGACCAAAGAAAAGCACTGCCAGTTAAATCCTAGTCGCAATGATCAAAGTCACAGATAGAGATAAAACATCAAACATGAAGAGATCAAAAAGGGAAGTTTCCTACAAATAAGCATCCATAAGGTACACAGCAGATTTACCACAAGCCTGATGTATCACAAACCCTGGAGGCAGTGATAGAATATAGTGAAAAAGCACAATGAAATGACTGCTACACTAAGAATAATTAAACCAGCCAGATTTCCATTCAGAGCTAAAGGATGCAAACACAGATACAAGGATCAACAATAGTTTGGGAAATATACAAACACAAAACCAAGAACTGAAAAAACAAAAACTGAAAAAGATATTTAAAAGCAAGACAAACAAACATTTTGTAGACATGATGACACAAGTCCTATGACAATAATCAGAATATCAATGAATTAAATGTACCAGTTAAGAGACAGTCAAAAATGTTTCAGAAAATTAAACCCAACATTTGCCTGTCTGCAAGAAAAACATTTAAACCACTCCCTTAAAATGATTTCAGTGATCATACTAATATCACATGATATAGACTTCAGGCTTTAAAAGATTATAAGATAAAGGGTCATTTAAGTTTTTTCTTTATCTGTCTCCTTGAATTAATTAATTTATTTTAATTTTTTGAGATCATTGTGAATTACAAGTCTTTCATGGTTGTATTTTCAGCATTTAATGACAGTAAATTAGGGCAATTTCCACTAGTAGTGTTGACCTCCCATCACCCTAGTTCCCCACATGCAACCCATACCTCCACCCCTATCTGCCAGGACTACCAGTATAACATGTTCATTTTGTGTTTAGTTTTTTATAATTTGGGTCTCTTGATTGTATCATCAATGACTTTGGCTTGGGTATTTAGATATGATATTTTTCCCTCACCATATACTGCTGAAACTGGGTCTGTCCCATCCACTGTTTTTTTTTTTTTCAATTTGTAGGAACACACAGAAAAATGAGACAGAACAAAATGACTTAAGTTCTATGGTTCTATTTTAAAAAAGCAGGAGCCCCTATCTATATTATAAATAAAATTTAATGACAAAAAGTAAAGAGGGGGAGCAAATATGACTTTTTTGTTTAGTATAGACACAGAAAATGTTGGAAAAATTAGAAAGGAAATTCCACTGGCCTAAGAGATACAGGGTGTCAGACAGGGTCATTCCTTAATAATCAAGGGATATGTACATTAGGAAGAAATCACACTACAAAACATATATGCACTTAATGATGAATCAGTAAATAAAATTGAAACAACAGCTAATAGACTTGAGGAAAGACATCAATAGTAACACTACCAAATAGTTTCTATAAAGCTAAATTCACCTTGACACCAAAAGTAGACAGAAACACTGCAAAAACAATTTATAGAGTGATAACCTTGATGACCACAGACACAAAGATCCTCAACAAATTCTATCAAACAAAATTCCAAGCTCATCAAGAAGGTCATCCACCATGACTAAGTAGGTAGGATTAATTCCAGAGGTGTGAGGATGGTTTAACATACACAAATAAATCAATATAATACACCATATCAATAAAATAAAATATAATAATCATGTTGCCATAGCAATGATGCAAAGAAAGCATTTGACAAGATCCAACACCCATTAAGGATAAAAATTCTCTACAGGATGGGAATTGAAGAAACCTTCCTCATATAGTCAAATCCTTTTACCATAAACCCATGAGAAACAATTTATTCAATGAGAAAACTAAAATCCTTTCCTCTAATATATGGCACAAGACAAATTTACCCCCTCTTGCAACTCCTATTCAAAATAGTACTGGAATTGCTTGCCTCAGCAATTAGGCAAGAAGATGATATCAAGAGTATCTAAGGAAAGTAAAGAGGCAAGATCTGACTGGAGATTACATACTATATTTCAAAAATCCTAAAGACTCTATGAAAATATTCTAGAAAAAATAGATTTTTGTATTAAAGTGGCAGACTACAAAATTAATATGCAAAATACATTGCTTTATTCTATATTAATAATGAAAGAGACAAATATTAAAAAAACAATCCCGTTCACAATTGTGCCTTGGACAATCAAGTTTCTTGAAGTAAATTTAACTATAGATGTGGAAGATCTATACAAATAAAACTACAAAAACACTTCTAAAAAATAAAGGAGTACACAAGAAATTGGAAACTCATCCCCTCTCAAAAATCATAAAAATTAACTTAATTAAAGCTGCAATACTTCCCAAAGCACTGAATAAATTCAATGTCATTCGTATAATGATAGCCATGATATTTTCAAAGAAACAGTTCAAACACTCCTGAAATTAATCTAGAATAGCAAATCTCTACAACTTAATATAAGATATTTTGGGAAAAATATATGGAGGCATCATTTTCCCAAACATCAAACTGTAATATAATTAAGCTGTCATTAAAATAGCATGGTACCAGTGTGTATAAGTAAAATAAAATAAAACAGCATGGTATTGGGATAAAGACAGATCATCAGATCAATGGAATTATCTTATATATTCTAAAATTTACTTTCGGGTCATTGAGCAATTAATCTTTTATAAAAAGCATGAAATATGAAATGAAACAATGAAAGCCTCTTTACCAAGTTGTATTGAAAACACTGGCAGAAAGACACATGAAAAAATGTTCCACATCACTAATCATCAGGGAGATACAAATCAAAACTACAATGAGGTACCATCTCACACCACAGACTAGCACACATGACAAAGAACAAGAACAATCAGCGCTCAAGGGTATGTGTAGAGAAAGGTACTCTTATTCACTACTGGTGGAAGTGCCATCTAGTCCAGCCTTTATAGAAAACAATATGGAGATTCCTCAAAAAACTGGAAATTGAACTCCCATATGATCCAGCTATACCCTATGAACATAAAAATACAATCCAAGGGAGCCTGGCGGTGGCGCTGAATGTAAGGTGCCTGCTGCCTTGCCTGCGCTAGCCTAGGACAGACTACGGTTTGATCCCCCGGTTCCCATATGGTCCCCCAAGCCAGGAGCGACTTCTGAGAGCATAGCCAGGAGAAAACCCTGAGCGTCACTGGGTGTGGCCCAAAAACCAAAAAAAAAAAAAATTCAAAAATCCCTTCTTCACATCTATATTCATTGCAATGCTATTTACAATAGCCCGACTCCAGACACAACCAAGATTCCCTTCAACAGATAAATGGCTCAAGAAACTGTGGTACATATACACAATGGAATTTTATGCAGCCGTCAGGAGAGACGGGGTCATGAAATTTTCCTATACATGGAATTTATTATGCTGACTGAAATAAGCCAGAGGGAGAGAGATAGATACAGAGTAGTCTCATTCATCTATGGGTTTTTTTTAAAAAATTAGACATTACTGTAATAAGGTCCAGAGAAAATAGAGTTAAGAGCTGGAAGGACTGGCTCACAATTTGAAGCTCACCACAAAAAATGGTGAATTCTGATAGTGAAATAACTACACTAAAAACTAACATGACAATGTTAAAGAATGAGAGATGTAGAATGCCTGTCGTGAATACAGGCAGGGGTGGGAGAGGTGAGGGGCACTGGTGGTGGGAATGTTGCACTGGTGATGAGGGGTGTTCTGTTTATAACTGAAACCCAACAACAAACATGCTTTTAATCATGGAGCTTAAATAAAGATTTATATTTAAAAAAAGAAATAAACTGCTTTAAAGAAAACTCACAAGTACAGCAGTGGGGCTCACTCTGGAGGCAGGGCAGGCCTCAGCCCTGCTCAAGATCCTGCAGCCACACTCAATCCCCACAACCTCTGCCATATCAACGACTCTGCTTCACGGCTTCATGACTCATATCTGAAGAATTGCCAAAAAAAAAAGAAAATACTACCCAACCACATACAAAGGAGTGTACTCAGGCCTCTCTCTTTTTAATTAATATCTTTGTTTAAACACTTTGATACAAACATGATTGTGGTTGGGTTTCAGTCAAATAAAGAACACCCCCCTTCTCCAGTGCAGCATTCCCATCACCAATGTCCCAAGTTTCCCTACCCACAATCCCACCCCTGCCTGTACTCTAGAAGACAATCACAAAGTCTAATCAAAATAGATTATAAACCTTGATATCAGATTAGGTATGAAGATAACTCTAAGATATTTGGAGGAAAATGTAGGCAGAACATCCCATTATCATGCTGAAGCTAAGGACATCTTGAAGTATGAAACACATTGGCCAAGGAAGTGGAAGCAAATATGAACAATTGAAACTACATTAAACTAAGAAGTTCCTGCACCTCAAAGGAAATGATGTCTAGGCTACAAAGTCTGGCAACTGAATGGGAGAAACTATTCACACAATACCCATATAAAAAGATTATGGTAATATCTAATATATATATATATATATATATATATATTTATAGTACTGGTAGAGCTTAAGAAAGAAAAAGAAACATCTAAACATATCCAAAAATGGAGAGAAGTTAACAAACATTTCCTCAAAGGAAAAATTCAGATGGCCAAAACACACATGAAAAAATGCTTCAAATCATCAAAAAATGCATCAAAAAAGATGCAAATCAAAACTGAGATAGCGTCTCACACTACAAAAAATGGCACACATCCTAAAAAACAAGAACATTCACTTCTACATTAGTCATGGGGACTTGACTTAGGCCTCAATTGATCAGACATTGCCCATTCAGTACTAAACTGCAGTTCCCAACCTTAGAACTGGCACAGTTCTCTGCACCACCACCAGGAATCAAACTCTGCCTTGCCCCCGGGGGCACTAACTTGAGTCAGGGTAGATTTGTATAATACGGTGAGAACAAGGAAACAATAATAGCTTGATCTAAGGGCAGGTTACCCTGCTTCACCACCTAACAGTGAGATCAAATAAGAAGACCCTCTGTCCTAGAATCTGTAGAAAACCCAAGAACTCTAATCAAAGAAGACTGACTATGACAATTGCATGTGAGCAGCACATTTCCTGGGACCAAAAAGAAAGACTACTCTAGGTTTCATCATAGGATCTATGCAAAAACCAAAATCTCTAATTACAGGGGGCTGACTTTTACAACCTCAGCTAGAAGAACTTCTGACACCATAAAGAAAGACCTTGGGATTGGACAACCAATATGGCTGGAGCCTGTAGTTGGTCTTATGACATTATGTTTCATAAGTGGAGAAAGCCTGTAACTCTTAAGCCAAGAGAATTTCCTTTCTAATTTCCCCTCAACGTTTACTGCGATTATGCAAAAACAAAAATACAAACAAAAACTTGTCACATCTTCTCCTCTTTTTTTTTCTCTTTTTCTTTCTTTTGATTTTATTTATAGTTTATAGATAGGGTTCCTACCATTTTTATAGATACTTAGAAAGTGAATCGTTTTGGTCTGTCTCATATTTCTATGTCTTCCTACATTTTGAGAAAAGAAAGCAAGTGGATAGGACCCAGGGACCAAGTGGCTTTTGTTTGTTTTTTCTTTTCTTTTTATTTAAGTACTATGATTAAAAACATGTGTGTAGTTCAGTTTCAGTCATAAAAAGAACAGTCCAACTCCCCAGTACAAAATTCCCAGCACCAATGCCCCCCAACTCCAAGCTGCCCCACCCCATTCCTGTAATCAAGACAGGCATTCTATTTCTCACACTCGTTAGCATTGTCATGATAGTTATTAGTGTAGTTATTTCTCTCAGGGGTCTCAAACTCGTGGCCTGCAAGCCGTTTGCGGCCCTCCATACAACATTTTGTGGCCCTGCCCTAGAGGAATCTTTTTTGTTTTGTTTTGTTTTAGTTGTTTGGGTCATATCCCCCAATGTTCCAGGCTTACTACTGACTTTGCACTCAAGGATCACCCTAACTTTGCCTCCTGTGGCCCCAGGTAAATTGAGTTTGAGACCCCTGCAACTGTACTCACCAATCTTTATGGTGAGCTTCATATCCTAGCCAATCCTTCAGGCCCTCATCTCTATTGTCGCTGGGTATTATTACAATAATATTTTTTAAATTTTTCTTAAATAACAAAGATGAGTGAGACTATTGTATGTCTATCTCTCTCCCTCTGATTTATTTCACTTAGCATAATAGTTTTCATGTCCAACATATATAGGAAAATTTCATTACTTCATCTATCCTGATGGTTGCATAATATTCTATTGTGTATATGTATGACAGTTTCTTCAGCCATTCATCTGTTGAAGGTCATCTTGGTTGTTTCCAGATTACAGCTATTGTAAATAGTGCTGCAATGAAAATAGGTGTGCATAAGGCATTTTTATTGTCTTTTCTGTATTCCTAGGTTATATCAATAGAAATGGTATAAATGGATTATAGGGGAGCTCAAGTTCCAGTTTTTTGAGAAATCTCCATATTGTTTTCCATAAAGGTTGGACTAGATGACATTACCACCAGCAGTGAATGAGAGTTCCTTTCTCCTCACATCTCCGCCAGAACTGGTGGTTCTAGTTCTTTGTGATGTGTACTAGTCTCTGTGGCATGAGATGGTACCTCGTTGTTTTGATTTGCATCTCCCTGATGAATAGTGATGTGGAGAATTTTATCTATTTCAGGTTCTTTTGTTTCATTGCTTGAAGTCTCTCAAAGTAGTCTCTCATAAATCTCTGAATCTCTGTAGAATCTGTGGTGACCTCCCCCTTTTCATTTCTAATTCAGTCTATGTTACTCTCTCTCTCTCTGTTTCTTTAGAGTTTTGTAGTTGTTTATCAATCTTGTTGATCTTTTTAAAGAACCAACTTTTGTTTTCATTGAACTTTGAATTGTACTTGGGTTTGCATTTCATTAATTTATGCTCTAAACTTTGTTATTTACTTCTGCCGGCCTATATTTGGTTCTTTTTTTTTATAACTTTCTAATTTTCTAAGTTGTGTCATTAATAGTTATGTGTCTGTTTAGATATGCTAGGTCATCCTGCTTCAATCGTGAGAGATTATAAGAGTTCAACTATTTATCCATTTCTTCCAGGTTATGTTGTTTTGTGACTTAGAGTTTCTAAAAGTAGTCTCTGATTACTCTTTGAGTCTCTGTATTATCTTTGGTGACCTACCCCTTTCATTTCTAATTTAGTCACTTAAGTTTTTCTCTCTCCCTTTCTTTGTGAGTTTTGATAGTGGTTTATCAATCTTGTTGATTTTTTCACAGAACCAACTTTTGCTTTTATTGATCTTTCAGTTTGTTCATTGAATTTCCACCTCATTAATTCTTGCTCTAAACCTTGTTATTTCTTTCTTCCATACTATTTTTGGTTCATTTTGATCACTTTCTAATTTTATAAGCTGTGCCATAAGTTATTTATGTAGGCCCTTTCTTTCTTCCTGATGTGTTCTTGTAAATCTATAATATTTTTAATATTGTTTTGATGTTTTCCTCAGATTCTGGTAATCTACATCTTCATTCACATTTGTTTTTGGGAATGTCTTCATTTCCTCTTTGATTTCATCTCTGACCCACTTATTGTTCAGCAGAGAGCTGCTTAATTTTCAGATGTTAAACTTTTTCCTCTGTGTATGTTTGCAGTTTACTTCTAATTTCAGTGCAGTATGGTCTGAGAATGTAGTTTGTACAATTTCTTTTCTCTTAATTTAATGAAGGTATGTTTTTCAGGCCAGGGTGTAATCTCTCCTGTGAAATGACTAAAGTGCATTGGAGAAAAATGTGTATCCTGTTTTCTGGGTGTGGCAAGCCTTATATATACATACTATTCCACTTTCTTCTATTTTTAATTTTAGGGCTAGTATATTCTTGTTAGGTTTTATCCTGGTTAACCTATCAAGTGGTGACAGGGCTATGCTGGAGTCTTGACTATTATTGTATTGCTATTGATATCTTCTTTCAGATTTGTCAATAATTGTTTTAAATAGTTTGATGCACCCTCATTGGGTGCATATGTGATAGGAGAATGACTTTTTCCCTTTTCTACATATTTTTGATTTTTGATTACAAAATATCCATCTTTGTCCCTTATAACTTTTTTAAGTCTAAAGTTTGTGTCATTTGATATTAATAAGGTTACTCCAGGGGCCAGAGAGATAGCACAGCAGTAAGGCGTTTGTCTTAGACATAGAAGGACAGTGGTTCGAATACCGGCATCCCATATGGTCCCCTGAGCCTGCCAGGAGCTATTTCTGAGAATAGAACCAAAAACCAAAATAATAATAATAATAATGAGGTTACTCCAGCTTTTTAAGGCAGTTGTTTTCTTTGATTATTGTCCTCTAACCTTTGATTTTGAATCTATATTTGTTCTGACTATTCAGATGTGTAGGATGCAGAATATTGGATTCAGATTTTTGATTTATTTTGCTACTCTGTGTCTCTTATCTGGTGCCTTTAGTCCATTGATGTTGAGATAAATAATTGCTATGGGATTTAGTGTCATCTTTGTGTAGTAGTTTGGTGTGTTTTTTGGCCTTGTCTTAAACTAAATCTTTCAGTTTGTCTTTTAAGGATGGCTTTGAGTCTGTAAAATTTATGAGATGTTATTTTTTATGAAGCTATGTATACATTTTTTAAAACTAAATGTGATTCTGGATGGATGCAGTATTCTAGCAGAAGCATTCATTTCATTGAGTTTCATCACTGTATCTCAACACTGCCATTTAGCCTTGAGGGTTTCTTTGACAGGTCTGCTGTAAATCTTAAAGATCCTCCTTAGGCTGTGATTTCCCTTTTTGATGTTGCTGCTTTCAGTACTTTATCCTTATCTGTGGATTGTTTTTGTTTTTTGTTTTTTTGGTTTTTGGGTCACACCCAGCAACGATGGGGGGGGGGGGTTACTCCTGGCTCTATGCTCAGAAATTGCTCCAGGCAGGCTCGGGAAACCATATGAATGTCGGGATTCAAACCACTGTTCTTCTGCATGCAAGGCAAATGCCCTACCTCCACGCTCTCTCCAGCCCCATTATCTGTGGATTTTATCATTGTGACTAGGATGTATCTTGAGGTGCATTTTTTCGTTTGTTGTTCTTTTGTTTTTGTTTGTTTGTTTTTTTGTTTGGGGGCCACACCCGTTGACGCTCAGGGGCTACTCCTGGCTATGCACTCAGAAATCTCTCCTGGCTTGGGGGACCATATGGGAGGCTAGGGGATTGATCCACAGTCTGTTCTGGGCTAGCGCTTCCAAGGCAGACACCTTACCTTTAGCGCAATTGCTCCAACCCTGAGTGCATTTGTTTATATCTCTTTTAGCTTGTACTTTGGGGCATGCAGGATTTGGTTGCATGTTTCTTTAGTTCTGGTTATATTTCCCTGCAATGGTGTTCTTGACTGTTAATTCTTCCTGAGAAATTTCTTTCTGGGTCTCTGGGATTCAAATGATTCTTATGTTATTTATATTGAGTTTATCTAAGACTTCTACTTTCATGTGCTCACAGTCTTTGAGGATTTTTTACATTGTCTGTTTTAAGGGTCTTTTCCCATCTTTTCTGTAGTATGGAGTTGTCATGCATCTCATCTTCCAGCTCACTGGGTCATCTTTCAGCTGCTTTTACTCTGTTGGAGAGGCTTTCCGCTGAGGATCTCATTTCATATACCAAGTTTTTCAGTTCTTTTATTTTAGTTTGGAGTTTTCTTATTTGTATTTTCATATCCTCTTGATTTTTATTTGAGGTTAATTTAGCTCAATGCATGCTTTCTTTTAGCTCTATGAACACCCTCCATAAACCTTCTCTAAAACTGCTTATCTGAGAAGCTAACTAGGTGGTTGGCACTTTCTGGGTAATCAGAGCTGCTTTCTTTTTTCTCTGTTCATAGTGTTGTCCTGAGTTGTTTCCACAGTGTTGTGCCTGTACTGTCATGTTTTCTGTGAGTTATAATAGGGTTTATTGATTAGATGTGAGTGGCTATGGACCTAAGCGGAGCAGTCAGTAGTCTCCTCTGTCTTCACCCTTCTTGGGCAGGGCCAGCTCATCTCCAATCAGATGGCTTCTGCAGATACTTTGGGGCAGTGTTTTCCTCAAACCTGCAGAGGTGGATCTAGGCATCAGCAGGTTAAGAGGAGTTTGGTGGCGATTGACACAGGAACTTTTTTCAAACAATAATTTGAATATGTAATTTTACTCTTTTTGCCTAGTAATATATGCCATAGAATGTCTTTGTTAATATCATGTTGTGTCCCATATACATGAAGTTTTTTTTTCTTTTTCTGCCTTAATTAGTATGTTTTTGTCTTCTGGTTACTATTTTGATTGCTATGTGTCTTGTGATGGTTTTGGTTTAGTCTATTCTGTTTGGGACTATTGGGCCTCTATAATTTGGGCAGAAGCCACTCTACAGAGATAAGAACTTTCTGGGTGATTTCTTCTACCTGCCTTTCTTTAATTTTTCTTTCATCTTGTATTCTTATAATTCTAATATAATTTCTCTTGCTATTACTTATAAAAATATAAAATTATTTTCCATTTTTATTTGCATTTCCTTTCTTTTCTTCATTCTGATGGTCATTTTTTGTCTTAAATATTACCAATACTGTCCTCCACATGTTGAAGTATATTGTTATGGCTGACTATTTTGCATTTCTCGCCCCTTTATCAAAGATTAATTGATTGTTTTTCTGGGGAACATTCTCTGAATAGTCAAGACTATTTCAGTGATCTGAGGGTCTGTCTTTATTCCAATACCATGTGTTGTAATAACTATTGATTTGTAATGCATTTTACTTTTGGGAAAAGTGATTCCTCATATCTTTTTTTCCCTCAGAATTGCTGTAGTTATTTGTGGGTGTTTATTGTTCCAAATAAATTTCCGGATGGTTTGATCCACTCCTTTGAAGAATGTCATGGGTATCCTTAGAAGGATTGCATTAAATATGTACAATGATTTGGGGAGTCTTTCCATTTTAATGATGTTAGTCCTCCCAATCCATGAACAATATATGTGTCTCCATTTATTGTGACCTCTTTTCTTTCCTTCCTTCCTTCCTTCCTTCCTTCCTTCCTTCCTTCCTTCCTTCCTTCCTTCCTTCCTTCCTTCCTTCCTTCCATTTTCTTCCTTTCTTCCTTCCTTCCTTCCTTCATTTTTCTTTCTTTCTTCCTTCTTTCCTTCTTCCTTCCTTTCTTCTTTCTTTCCTTCTTTTTTTGGTTTTTGGGACACACCCAGTGACGCTCAGGGGTTACTCATGTCTATGCACTTAGAAATTACTCCTAACTTGGTGGAGCATAGGGGATGCCAGGGGATTTAATCAGTCTGTCCTAAGCTAGTGCATGCAAGGCAGACGTCTTACTGCTTGTGGCACTGCTCCAGCCCCTCTTTTATTTCTTGAAGCATTATTTTGTAGTTTTATTTGTTTAAGTTCTCCACATCTTTAGTTAATTTTACTCCAAGGCATTTGAGTTTCTGTATCACTAATGTGAATGAGATTTTTGATAATGCACATTTCCTCTCTATCATTATTTGCATATAAGAAGACTGATTATTGTGGGCTAATTTTGTCGTCTACTGCTTTGCTATATGATTTTATTGTTTCTAGAAACTTTTCGGATGAGTATTTTGGATTTTCTAAATAGAGTATCATGTCATCTAAAAACAGTGATAGCTTGACTTTTTTCTTTCCTATTTGGATGCCCTTGGTATCTTTTTCTTACCTAATAGCTGACAAGAACTTCCAGCACTGTGTAAAATAGGAGTGGTGAGAGAGTGCACCCTTATTTTTTGTGGTTTTTGGGTCACACCTTGCAGTGCTCAGGGGTTACTCCTGGCTCAATGCTCAGAAATTGCTCCTGGCTGGCACAGGGGACCATATGGGGCACCGGGATTCGAACCCATGACCTTTTGCATGAAAGGCAAACGCCCTACCTCCATGCTATCTCCCGGGCCCCCAACTCACCCTTATCTTTTACCAGATTCTAGAAAAAAGGTTTTTAATTTATACACATTGACAATATTTACCATTGATTTGTGGTAGATGTCATTGATCCTATTGAGCAGTGGTCCTCAAACTACGGCCCGCGGGCCACATATTGTATTTGTTCCCGTTTTGTTTCTTCACATCAAAATAAGATGCATGCAGTGTGCATAGGAATTTGTTCATAATTTTTGTTTTTACTATAGTCTGGCCCTCCAATGGTCTGAGGAACAGTGAATTGGGCTCCTGTTTAAAAAGTTTGAGGATCCCTACTATTGAGTAAAGCTCTTTCATTCTCATCATTGTGATCTGAGAAGGTAGTATGATAAATTTCTATACTCTTGATTTTATGAAGATGTGTTTTAATGGGCCAGCATGTGTTCTATCCTGGAGAATGTCGCAAGTGCATTGAAGAGAATGTGTATCCAATTTTCTGAGGATAGAGTGCCTTTATATCTATATCTAAATATAGATATCTATATCTACATATCTATAGAGGCATATCTATATATGGAAGAAAGTGGACTAGTAGATACAGGTACCTATATAGATATAGATATCTACTAGTCCACTTTATTCCATTTGTCTTCTCAGAGATCGTATATTCTTGTTGGCTTTCACCCTGGTTAGCTATCAAGGGCAATGTTGAGGTTTCACACTATTATTGTGTTGCTAATTGTATTAAATATTTTGTTGGTTCCTCTTTTGGTGTGTATATGTTTAGGAGTGTGATTTCATCCTATTTACATATGCCTCAATTATTATGAAATGTTCATCTTTGTTCCTTATCAATTTTCTCAATCTAAAGTTTGTGTAACCTGATATTAATATCGCCCGTCTTGTTTTTTCAAAGGAGATGTTGCTTGGATGATTATCCTGAAACCATTGATTTTGAGTCTATGGTATTTTGCCTCTCTCTGTCTCTTGACTGGTGCATTTAGTCCATTGATGTTGAGAGAGATAATTGTCATGTCATTTTAATGTCATCTTTGTGCAGAAGTTTGGTGTGTCTGTTCGTCTGTCTCGTTTAAAGTAGTTTTTCCTTTAAAGCTGGTTTTGAGTCTGTAGTTTCTGAGCTGTTCTTTCTGTGTGAAGCTATGTATACTTCTTTTAAACCTGAAAGTGAGCCTGGCTGGGTTTAGTATTCTAGGCAAAGCATTCACTTAATTGAATTTTGTCACTATATCCCACCACTGTATTCTGGCCTTGATGATTTATTGTGACATGTCTGTTTTAAATCTTAAAGATGCTCCTTTGAGTTTTGTGATCTTGTATTCCTTTCTGTGGGATGCATCATTGTGACTAGGATGTGTCTTTGGGTGCTTTTCTTTGAGTCTCTTTTAGCTGGTACACTTCCATCGTGCAGAATTTGGTTGCACTCTCTTTTGCTCTGGGAGTTTCTCTGCAATGATGTTCTTGACTGTTTATTCTTCCTGGGGATTTTCTTCCTGGGTCTCTGGGACTCCAATGATTCTTATGTTGTTTCTGTTGAGCTTATCAAAAACTTCTATTTTCATCTGTTAACATTCTTTGAGCAATTTTTCCATTGATCATGTGCTTTAAGTCTCTTTTCCAATCTCTTCTGCTGTATGTAGTTGTTTTGCATCTCATCTTCCAGCTCACTGATTCAATCCTAGCTGCTATTACTCTTCTGAAGAGGCTTTCCATTGAGGTTTTCATTTTGCCTACTATGTTTTTCAGACCTGTTATTTCAGTTTGGAGATTTCTGGTTTCTATATTAATTTTTTATTCTTATTTATGGTCTGTACATCTCTATGCTTTCTTTGATTTCTATGAACATCCTCCATATTTCTTCTCTAAACTTATCTGAGTGGCTAAGTAGGTAGTTGGCACTTTTTGGGTCATAAGAGCTGCCATCTTCACTCTCTATGCATGGTATTGGCCTGCATTGTTTTCCCATTTTCACACTTGTGTGATTTTTTTCCTTAGTTTTATAGTTGGGTTCATTGGCTAGAAGATGTGTGAAGCAGCGAATGGAGTGGTCAGGCTCCATCCTCCTTGAGTGTTGTCAGCTAACCTCGGATCACCCAGCTCCCATAGATGCTTCTGGTCAGGGTTGGTTTCAAAAGCAACAGCTGATGGTCAGACTGCAGCCTCTTGCTATAGTGTTCGGTGGTAATCAGACTCCACACTCATTGGTCTTTTCTGGCTCGCCTCCAATTACAAAGCTTCTGCAGACACTTCTGGGCAGGGTTTGTCTCAAAAGTCACAGCTGCAGCTCAGGCTGCAGTCACTTGCAATGGCTTTTTTTCAGCAATCCTGTATGGACTCTTTGATTCTTTGAATCTGTTTGCTGTCAATTGGTTGAATTATTCTTCCAATGATTGCCTTATTTCTATGTTTATTGCATGGAACATTGATTTAAGTTGCTTATCTATGAGGATTTTTTGCTTTTGTTTGAGCTTGATGATTTGGTAGGACTAATTTGCCTTGTCTACCAAATCATGTAAAATCCTATGCTTCGGGGCCCGGGAGATAGCATGAAGGTAAGGCATTTGCCTTTCATGCTAAAGGTCATCAGTTCGAATCCCGGTGCCCCATATGGTCCCCCGTGCCTGCCAGGAGCAATTTCTGAGCTTGGAGCCAGGAGTAACCCCTGAGCACTGCCGGGTGTGACCCCCCCCCAAAAAAAAACAAAAAAATCCTATGCTTCTTCATTGTTTTTTAAATTTTGGGGATGCTGTAATTTGAGGTTCTGATCATGCATTGTCAGCGACCTGAATTATTCTTTATATTTCAGCACTATGTTACAGTCTATAAGACCCATCCCAGAAATGGGAGGTCTATTAGCAGGTAAGGTTACATAGGAGGAATGGGGTGTGGGGTTACATAGCACGAACTGGTGATGAATATGAATTATAAAAAAATTAGACCACATAATGAATTTATGGGGAAACATGTTCTGGCAAGCATGTTACAACTTTAGTCTCCAAGCTAGGAGTATTTAAAGGGGTAATGAGACAGTCATATTATGAGAGGAATGCTCACATTTTGTTTGTTTGCAAAGTACAAAAACTTATCAATATACAAGTTGTTTGATCTTTAAAACAATATACGTGGCTCTAGGTGGCTTTTAGCCTTAGAATAGAATATAGTTCTGTTAGGAGGATAAAAGGAAGGCAAACTTTTACATTTCAAAGTAGCTCCTCTCTGGTCTAGCCCTAGGTGTCATACTGATGTAAAATTAGCAAAAGTTCAGGTTTCCTATAACAAATATCCTTTACCTGAAGGAACATGCTTTTAGCTTAGAGACTTAGACTAACTTCTTAAGTTCTGGTTTTGAAAGAGATAAAACTTATATAAAAGAGGTTCAGAATTATACCTAGTAAATTTAATAGCCCAGTGCTATTCTGGCCAAACCTTTTTGGAGTGCAGATTAGTTAGCAGGTATTCATAGTGACTAGAGGAAGTCCCTGAAACAAATCAATTCTATCTGTTACAAACTGCTATAGTGTTCAAAGACAAGGAGAGAAGACATTGCTTTTTTGATGCTGAATATTCCAGGTAAAGATAATTTGATTAGTGTTGAGGAACAAACGGCTTCATGACAAAGGAAATGCCAGGAACTCACAGACTCAGGCAAGCAGTCTTTATTTCTGATGCAGCAGGGCCATCTCAGAGATTGACGACTGCCCAAACTTTCAAGCAGCTTATATACTCTTCAGATCGTTCCATTGCATTTTCTGTTCAGTTACACAATACTACAAAGGTTATATTTCAAATATTCCACAGGTCTGCATAAATTTTAGTTCACACCTTTCAATAGGAAAAGATACAATTACCTGGACCCCTCTCTGACACTGCTCTTATCTCAGCTCACATTCTGGTGGTCTGTTTCTCCTTGGGAATGTCTTAACCCACCAGCATGGGGGTCTTTGGGAGAAATCTGGCCCATCAGGGTCTTAAAGCTATTTTATAGCCTTAAGTAAGCAAACAATGACAGAGCTAAAAGCAATATTAATCTTTACCTGACTATTTCCTATATTTCACAAGCACTTCTTTTTGGGCCAGTCTCTAGCTCACTGGCATCATCAAGGGGCAGAGGGGCCTGGGAACCTGGAAACTGCAGGACAGTAAATTTAGAAATCTGAAGCTAACAGCGTGGTTCTAAAACTATGAACTTAACTATTACTTGTTAAAACTATAGAACTACTAAAAAGAACTTCAACATTTTCCCCATTTCTTTTCTGGTCATCTATAGGAATCATCACTATAAACCATTTTCTCATACTACTGTTGTCTCAGAACTAGAAGTTGTACAGAGTCCATCTGTTTCCCAACATAGTTCACATTCCATATTCTTCATTAGGGCTATATTGCCTGTAAAAATTCTTATGTTAGGTAAGAAAGGTATTACTATATATACAGCAGAAGAATATATATATTTAATATTTTATATTTAATATATTAAATGTTTTTAGTAAAGGAAGCAAAATGTCAGTTTCATTAACAGAATATATCATTCAACTATCCACACTGAGAGAGAAGACTCAGTGGGTCTATTGGTGAGAGATCTCTCAGGAGTCTTCTAGCAATCTGAGAAGTTGAGGGAAAAACTTCTCAGTGGGCCTGTTAGTAATATTTCCTCAGGAATTTTTGATCAGCAATCCTCACTAAGTTTATAAACATCCTACTGGGTCTTCTGACTGCCTTCCTCTAGAAATATTGATTCCTATTATGTTAATGCTGTGACAATTCACTGTTTTTGTGAATAGTTGCAATCTTAGTATATAAGCTCCCTGGTTTTAGAGTAAATTGATCTAATAAGAAGTGAAAAACATGGAACTGGAGAGATAGCATAGAGGTAAGGTGTTTGCCTTGCATGCAAAAGATCGGTAGTTTGAATACCATATGGTCCCCTGAGCCTGCCAGGAGCGATTTCTGAGCATAGAGTCAGGAGTAACGCCTGAGCACTGCCAGGTGTGACCCAACCCCCCCCCCCAAAAAAAAGTGGAAAACAAACAGCAGCAAAAATTATAATCCAAATTCCATTAGCCAAATGATCAATATCAGTTTTAGAACCATGATGGCAGGAATACCAGTTATTATCTATCTTTGCAAGGACCTAAACATAGGCTGGTAGCTTTAGTATAATAAATACTGAAAAACTTTCCTGGCACTGAGGAGTTAATACAATAATTAAAGCAATTTTTGCAAGAAAATCATAAGGAGCAAAAACAAGGAGTAATACTAACATGTTCTGCTCCTGCCATATGAATGAAAGATTTAAATTTAGGGTAGAAGAAACAATAGAAAACAATAGAAAAAAATAAGCAGACATTGATAGGAATATCTGAAGGCTGCTGATCTCCCTTTTGTGTAAAAATAAAACAATAAATCTAGATAAGACAGTAATCCATATAACGTCTGTCGTTAAATAACATAGGCTTAACAAGAAAGATATATACATAAGAGCAAGAAGCAATATTTTTAGTTTGAGAGTCTACTATGTGCAGTCAGGATACATTTGGTCTCAGCTGAGGACTAACGTCATCTGTTTCCTGCAGTTTCCAGTAGTCAGCCATCAGTGGGCGTTTCCAGGATCTTTGGCATTCTGCCCTGCGAGTTGAGTAGCTGAATCTGCAGGGAGTCCTTTCTTTGTCCGCCCAGGTGGCCAGGCAGTTCCTGTGTTTTCTTTCTGCAAACTTGCAAACTTTGCTAGGCGAGGGCTATAATATTGTTGCTTACTCTTAACTGGGTCCAAAAGAAAATGTTTCTAGACCTGTTTTAATTTTTATACCCTAAAGTTTAGGGTTTAGTAAACATTACAGGGGAAGCTACAGGCTTCCCTTCTAGTTTTATATACTAGAGGTTCTATCATCTTAGAAATACTACAAAGGGAGTGTGGACAAAAGGGTCCATCCTCTGTCTTCTTCAGGGTGGCAACGGACTGTAGTTTCTAACCTATAAGAAAGAATGAAATTTTATGCCACCTTGAATTCAAATGATGTAATTGATTTTTTTTCTGCACTTTCAACCTCTAGAAAAGATCAGATTAATTAGACAATGGAATATTACTCCAGGCTCTGGAGATGCATGTGGTTCTCTCTTTGGAAAGACACTTCTCTGAAATGATAACACAGAAGAGCATCATAGCATTATTTATTTCAAAATTGTTATGAAGCAAGGCAAATTTCTTACAATCACAATATTTAAATGTATTTTATTTATAAGTAATTAATAAAGAGTGGTAGGTATAGTTATTTTTGAGACTAGAAATATAGTAAGGAAAATAAAAAGCAAATTGTTTGCCATAATTGCAAATTTTACACAGTCTTCATAGATTTTGGCTATACATAAGATTATAAAATAATTATAATATATTTAAAAATTTTACAATTAAAGAAAATCACAATTGACATAACTGATCATAATATATTTTAAGAGAAGGGAGAGCAAAGTTACTGAAAAAATTTGAAATATATGAGAAAAATCAAAAAAATTAAAATGGAGAAATAAAGAAGGAATAAAGTTCAGTACCAAGTATATAAGTAAAAATTGTTAATCTAGAAGATGTTATAGTTGTTCCCTTAGTATTTAGGCACTTGTGTGAAGACACACTCCCAGTCTTTCTTCAGAAAAGTTCTTTAATGCTATACAGGTGTTGTTCTGCAGGGAGAAAACACAGCTGAGTTTACTTTACTGTTAATTCTCACTTTATTTTCAGGGTAAGATTTCCCTGGTAAAGTTCAAGTCAGATTAGTGATTGCATTTAAGCCTTTAGTAACCTATGATCAGTCTGTTACAATCAGTAAGTAACTTCCACATATCTAAGAGGACTGGTTTTTAACTTAAGTCCTCTTAAATGAATTTAAATAAGTAAACTAAGAAAATTAGTTGTTTTCACACTTTAACTTTAAATTTTCTTGCCATATAGCTGAATAATTTTATGTTATGTTCTTTAGCATAAATTTAGTAAGATTGGAGAGATCTCTTCTAGAAACGCCCATTGAGGCTGTAGAGTCCCTTAGCTGGCTTAAAATTCACTGTCTGCATGAGGAATAATCCGCACTGCAGAGAAGACTTCTTGTATGTATATATGCAAACTGACATAGCCATTAAGCATCACAACAACAAGAAAAAATACTGGAGGTTTCAAGAAAAAAAAGAAAAAAATTGTCAAATATAAAGAACGCACAGGGCAATCATTACATTTTAAACTGCAATTTGATAATTTAGATTTTTATAATTTATATAGATCCAATTTTATGAGCACTGTAACATGAATTTAATAGTATCTAAGTTCCTATTTCCTAGAAATTTTATAATACATTAGATTATTTCTAATTTAGAAAAAGAAATCAGTTTGATCATGCAATATCATAAATCCAATATTATATATAATATTCTATATATATGTAAGATATATATTTTTATCACACAGTTACACTCCTATTTCTAACCTTATTACTATTTGATGTTGATTACCAAGGTCACCATAGATGATAATAATTTATCTTTAATAAAGAATGTAAATTCACTCTACTGGTTCGATTTGCCAAGTACAATCTGTAAAAGCGAAGGTAGGTTTTTTAATTTAATAGTAGCCATGGCTGAAAATAAATTTGCACTAATTGACTAATTATCAATGGCCTGATTAATCAGTTTTAATCCCATTTAGCTAAAAAAATTAGTCTTTTGAGTTTGGGTACTTAAGTCTGGTAGAATTTGAAGGCATTCTTTGAAGGTGGAATTACACCCCAACGTTTTTTTGTGGTAATTCCTTGACAAATTTGAGCCAGTGCTGCCGGGTGGGACAACCCCCCCAACTTAGAGCTCTGGAAGGGGTTTGTATGCTATGTGCTCAAGTTTGTTATAAGAGCACAAGTTAGCATGCTAGAATTTAGCATTAAGGCTCAAAGAGGGAAATATGAAAATTGCCTTTTTAAAGAAATTAAATTAATATAGGTAATTAAATACTAGAGATGTTTGTTAAAGACAAATTAGTTTTATACACCTCCCATTTTTAGGATGACAATAAAGAATCATTATAATCAGATAGCATTTCTAATATTATGACCCATTGATAATATCATGCTTTAATAAATTTATCTTATAACCAACGTTAAATTTAAAACTGTCAATAAATTTAAGTTCTTAATAATATCATGTACTCACAAAATTAGCAATATTATCTAAAAAGGGTTAACCATAATAAATTGCAACATTATTTAAGCAATTCTTTATTCTTTAGAACTTCTGAAATTAGAGAAACTTAGAAACTTAAAAAAACCCAGACTGTTTCTTTTCCTAACTGGTTATGAGTTAACTATTAGCATACAGACAATAGGCTCCCCGTGGAGAGTCTATTCCCCAGGAGCAAGTTCTAAGAACTTGGATTTAAAAGGCAAGCATATTTTTTTCTTTCATCTGCAACAGGTTTTGACCTAGAAAGTGGATGCTAAAGTTTGGAGAGATAGCACAGTGGTGTTTGCCTTGCAAGCAGCCATCCAAGACCAAAGGTGGTTGGTTCAAATCCCGTTGTCCCATATGATCCCCTGTGCCTGCCAGGAGCTATTTCTGAGCAGACAGCAGTAGTAACCACTGAGCACCTCCGGGTGTAGCCCAAAACCAAAAAAAAAAAAAAAATGAGTAACAAAAAGGTAGAAAGAGATGAGAAAAATATGGGAAACTGGACACCTACATATTTTGCCAATTTTTTAAAAG
>PVKC010007946.1:0-29202 GCA_004027635.1 Crocidura indochinensis | reverse complement strand
CCCATGTGAACTAAGTGATTACAATTACTAATATATCGATATTCTGACAACTAAATTTGAAGCAACCTAAATAACATCACATAAAAACCTTTTTACCCATAATAATCAATTCAGATATTTAATACAACTAAGTTTCAATACTAAATATGTGTCTTGAAATATTCATAAGTAGATGAAAAATCCAATTTAAATATATTTTATATTCACTAACACTCAATGTCATAATTGTGTTTGTTTTTTGGGGGGCCACACACAGTGATGGTTAAAGCCTACCCCTGAATCTGTGCCCAAGGATCACTCCTAGAAGGTTTCAGAATACCACCTGAGATTCTGGGTTTTGAACTCCAGTCATCAGTTGCAGACAAAACAAGTTTATTGAAATATTTACTGAGGCTCATCAGTGTGAGATTTTTATACAGGAATGTCTCAACTTTTTTTTTTCTTCTCACTTATTTTGACAGCATACAAAAACTAATGTTAAATGATATACAGTTAGAAAAATTTTAGCTGTATAAAATAGAAGTCACCCTAAAGAAAAAAATTCAAAATTCAAAAATATAGCAAGACCATATATTCCTCATAAAATTCCATTTATCATGTTTTATCTCTTTGTCTTGTGCTATTATTCTCATTTTAGTTGATCATAGGTGAAGTAATTTAATATAAATTTTTCCTGACTTCTCAGTATAAAATTTGTTTCATGTTATTAATTGCCATGGATTTGCAATAGGTATAATAGCACTCTTCACCTTAATTGTCTTTTAGACAGATGAAGGTGACTTGAAAGCCAAAAAAGCTATAAAGCAGGAACTATTAAGAAGTCAAATACCAGCTTTTACACCGATGATGCTTTTAGAAAGCAATGTTACATTTCCAGCATGTATTAATAAGAAGCTTTAAAACAGACATGCCTAATTAGTATCAAGACTTGATATTTTCTTTATTTTGCTTTTAAGAATTCACAAAGAAGTTATGTTAATCAGAAAATGTGTTTGCCATATCTGTCCATAGTAGTGACTGTACCAGACTTTTCAATTACATCTTTACTAGATTCACAACTGGTTTGTGAAGTTAACTAAATACTATAACAAAAATGTATTCCTCTACCTTGAATCTCTCTAAAACACTTGCCAATAGTATTAATTCAAAAATCTATTTGAGAACACTGACATTTCAAGATAGCAATGAAATAAATTTTCCTATCTTCTAAAACAAGCACTGCTATTAAATTTTAAGGATTTCAGTTAATCACAGTATCAATGTAAGGAACAAGAACCTTGAAATAAAACACAAGATGGAATCTTAAAGTCTGTCTTCATTTTTTCAGTGGTATTTCCAAAAATCACAGCAAACACATATGACCTACTTTCTTATGAATTTGTTCTGCCCAGAAATATATGAATGAGAATCAAATGCAGAATACAAATTCTTGAGTTAGTACAAGATGTTTTATTATAACTGAATAATTAATTTTAGATTATATCTAAGAAATATTTTTGAGCATTATTTTAATTAAAATGTTTTCTTAGTAATAGTTAACCAAGTATATCTAAAATTTTGAAGCAATAATCAATTTTAATTTAATTCTCTCATAATGTACAATTAATATTCAGAATTTTTTTACATTTCATATACTCATAAATGATGTTAAGCAATCCATACTGTGCATTTAAAAGCTCAATATTATTCAATAGTTTTTAATATATGTCCCAATTTATCATTCAACTACAAATATTTTTTTATCAGAGTGAGCAAAACTAGGTATGGTGCTATGTCTTTACTTTCTCTGACTGGCAACACTGATTTCATTGATGTGTGAAGTATTTTTAAATCTAATTATTCTTACAACCAGTTAGGAGAAAGGGTCATTATTCTAGCTCATTAGCTGTTTAATTGGAAGGCATCACAGTGAATCTGTGTTTTGACTCTCTAATTCCGATATTTAGCACAGCCAGGAAAGGGGAACTGTGTACTATGACTGCAAGAACCATGAACAGCATCTGTACTTCTTTCTCTCTTTTCTTTCTAGAAAGACTTAATGCACCATTTGGCTTCTAAATTTTAGGCTTAATATCACAGGCTATATATGTGTCATTTTCTTATCTAAGGCAACAAAATATGTATTATATGGATACATACACAATTGTGTATAATGGCTTATAGGTAACTATTTTGCTTTCAGATCAAGTAAATGAGCTAATTTATGAAATAAAGATATTTTTATTTATAAAACTATTTATGCTAAGGTAAAAAAACTTCACATTTATTGCTTTTTGTGTATGTCACATACATTGACACAGAGAATCATATGGGATTCTAGGAATAGGATCTTGGTTGGTAACATGCAAGGCAATTTCATTACCCCCCGTACTATATAACTTCTTATTTTGTATTTATTACAAGGGGTATGAAAAGTAAGGGTTACATCATATATGCTAGAGTATATAATAAATATAAATATTAAGTATCCTACATGTTTATTTAAGTAATTGGAAGAGACTAGTGTAGGCACAAGTAGAAAAATATGATACAATATGTAAATATACAGAATGAAAAGATAAACGTAAAAGTTATAAATATGTATTTGGGGCAGGAGCAATAGCACAGGGATAGGGTGTTTGCCTTGCATATGGCTAACCCAAACTAGACCTAGTTCCTATCCCTGGTGTCCCATATGGTCCCCTGAGTCAGGAGGATTTCTGAGCACATAGCCAGGAGTGACCATTCAGCATGCCCAGTGTGCCCCCCCCAAAAAAAATAAAAATAAAAAGTTATAAACATTATCATTTCAATAGAGAGGGCATTCTAAATACCTTAAAAACATATTGAAGGCTGTAAATTAAATTTTGATAGGTATTTACTACTGATTTAATTTTCATAATTTAACTAATGTGTTTTAACACTTTATTACATTGCCAAACTATCTCAGTTCCATAGACCAGTGCTCAGGTTCTATTGCTTTAGGCTGTTTGATATTTTCATACTATAATTTTAATGTGAGTGAACTCTTTGTGTTTCTCTTTTTCTGCCTGATTTTGAGAAGAAACATGTTTCAGTTCCAACCTTATAGTCGAAAATTGCTGACTATTTTCTCATTTCTTATATAGCTGAGTAGTATCCTAGTGAATACTTAGGTTATTTTCATATTTTATTATCTCAAATATTGCCACAATGAACCCAGAATCACAAATATCTATAAACAATACTTGAATGCATTGGAATTTGTCACAGAAGTGGAATTTATTGACCACATATAAATAACATTTGATATAATACTTAGAAAACCTACCCTTAAAGACAATACAAAAATAGTCTATTATTATTATTAGGAGTGATCCTTGAGGGAAAACATATTATGACTGAGCAATGTAGGGTGAGGTCCCAAACAAATACAAAAATGACAACTTTGCAAAAAGCAATATATAGATTCAATACAGAACCTATTTCCCAACTTTTAGTATAAATAAAACATTGGCCTAAATTAATGATAAAATATATCTACTTTAAGATCAACTGATTTAAATTTATAATTCTATTTTTATTTTAATATTCTTTGCATCTAACATATTTTTAGAGTTTCTATATATTAAGGAATATACTTATTTGGGAATAGTATTATACTGACTTCCACATTTGGATATCAAAATTCCAAATTCATTAAAATACTCTTACTCCATTAAAGAGTCACTTAAATTTACAACTAATTAGAGTGTAAGAATTTCAAATAATAAGTAAATTTTATCAATGTAAAAACTTATCAAAATGATATAAATCAGTTATTGATAAAACAGAAACCTGGGATTAATATTCCTACATGTCTATGTATGTGAAGTTCAAAATAATTTTAAAATAATACTTATCATCATAAAATGTAAAGCAGTGCCTGTACAGAACAACAATTTAGACATTCTGGTTCAAAAATAAATAAAGACACTTATGAATCAAAAGTAAATAAAGACATAAAGTCCAAAAGAATTCCAAAAATCCTTTAGTAAAATACCATTGACTTATATATTTAATTTGTTTGTTTTTGGGGACCACACCCTGTGTGGTTCAGGGGTTACTCCTGACTATGCACTCAGAAATCGCTCTTGACTAGGGGGACCATATGGGACACTTGGGATGGAACCAACCATGTTATCCTGGATCTGCCGCGTGCAAGGCATATGCTCTACCGTTGTGCCATCACTCTGGCCCCTGTGTTTAATATTTTATTGCTTCTCTTTGTCATGACTCATTAACTCCATCAAGTTCTTTATTTTTATGAAAGGTGTCAAATGTTTCCAGCTGAGATAGTTCACCTACTTCCTAATTGTAGCTTTCTGCTAACCCAATATTCTGTTTTGTACCTTGTCTGGTTTTTCATTTATTTTTCAATCTGAGTTCATGGTTTCTTTGGGAGGATTGGGAGGTCTCACCTGGAAACAGCCAGTACTTACTCCTGGATTGTTGTTCAGGAATAACTCCTGAAAATGTAGAGGACCATATTGGACACTGGAGAATTATTCTAGATTGGTCTTATGCAAGGCAAATGCCTTAGCTGCTATACTATTGCTCCAACCCCAAAATGGCTTTTTTTTTAAAAATTGGAGTAATATACTTGTTTGTTTGTTTGTTTGGGGGCCGCAGCCGGTAGCACCCAAGGATTACTCCTGGCTCTGTCCTCAGAAATCGCTCCTGGTAGGCTCGAGGGAACACATGGGATGCTGGGGATCAAAACCGGATCTTTCCTGGATTGGCAGCATGCAAAGCAAATGCCCTTGCACTGTGCAACCGCTCTAGCTTCATCATTGGAATAATATTCTGAAGAAATTTTGGGCCTCCTATATATGTCAAAAGATTCACCTTCGTAAACATGAACTCAATCCACCAGTTTTTCTAGATATCCTAAAACACATATCTGGGATCGTCTCAAAATGACTAATGACATTTATGATTTACATACTTATTCTCTTTAAAATAAATGTTTTATGTGATTGAGTTTTGAATTTATTTTTACTCACAAGTAAAAAAACTAAATACATCCCACACTTTTTCTTTAGGTCACAATTTCTTTCTCCTGAACTTCTTAACTAAGATTTTATGAACTTGAGACTTGTTTGCATTCTAACTTAACTCATATTTAACTACAAGCAGTGTGAAAAAATGAGATCAAACATGTAACTTTTGTTTAGTAGGTTCATCTAAATAGTCAAGTTTCTCACTTATAATTTCTTTTTCTGTCCACCTATCTGACACAATCTTACAAAAATGTCTTCTATTGTATTATAAGGATTCACTGTCCTCCAGTTTCTATAACAAATTATTTACTGCTGTTCTCTCATAAATAGTGCCTCTAATATCCATATTTCTCCTTAGAGGCTACTTAGGATGATTTAGGTAATCTTTACAGCAGTAAGTTTTCTCTGTACTATGTACTTTACTTCCTTCTGGTCTTCATTAGCAGAGACATCCACATCAAAATTGCTTTTAACTCCACTGATCACAATCTAATCATCTTCACTAGTTTCCTTTTAATTTTGAAGCTTCCATGTTTGCTCAATTCAAAATGTATATCCATTTTTTCAAATACTCATAAAATTAATTTTCCATTTCTGGGTAGTAAAACATGTATTAGTTTCTCTTCTCTTTTTGTGAGGGTGGTTTTCCCAACATGACCTAAAAACTAAGGCTTCTCTCAGAGATAATCATCCCAAGGGTACCAGATTGACAGAAAATTGGGCTTATTGGATTCAGGGGCTATGGTGCCAGGTACTAATCTTGGAGCCTTCCAAGCAAGGAATGTACTTCATATATTTATCTTTGATACTGTATGTAAGTTCTTATTGCTTTTGTAACAGACCTAACAAACAAGTTTCAAAAAGATTCACAGTTTAATTATTTCTGTAGGCAATATATATCATGTCTCTCTTTGAGAAGGATCCAGTCATCAACACAAAAGTGTTTCTTCCTGGGGAAAACAAGGGAAAATAATGTTTCATAATTACAGTGAATCCACTAAATAATCAATATTTATCTTCTTATTTTAAAGTTTTTACTTCATCATATATAAAATTATTTTTTACATGAAAAGTACTTGGGAATCTTTGAATGAGTCCCGTGTCCTGAAAGACAGTCAATTTTAAGTAGAGATAGTCTATGAAAAACATGTTGGGATTTGTTTTAAAAATGCAACTACCCAATTCACTTTTTTCAACTTTCTTTACCCATCTCCACTTTATGAACAGGATGATGATCATAGGCTCTGGAGATATACAGTGGTTGTTTAACAACGAAATATACTTTTCTGTAAAGAAATTGTATAAAAATAAAAAAAGTTACATTCTACAATTAAGGTTTAAAAAGTGGAAAGTATGCTTTTCTCTGATCATATCACAGTGACACAAAGAGACAATAAGCATTTTATTTTTCATTGAATTAGTTTTTCTTACTAAGATAGATTTCGTTTGTTTTGGCTTGGTTTGGTTTTGCTTTATTTTGTTCAGGGCCACACCTAATGGTGTGAAAAGGTTACTTCTAGCTCTGCACTCATAATTACTACTGGCAGTGCTAGGGAGACCATATGGGATGCTTGGGATGAAAGGCAGATTGGCTGTGTGGAGGTCAAATGTTGTATGAGGGGTGCTATTTCTCTGGCCCATATTTTGATATTATTTTTGTTTGCCGTTTTATTTTACTTTATAAATTGAAAATTTCAAATTTGAAAGTGAAAACATAGGAAACCATATTTGCAATTGGCATGATATTGACATTTAATGATTCAATTACAAATATAATAGAGTAGCACAGTCATAAAGGTAGGTTAGATTCACAATTGTTTTGAAACTACTTAAAACATTACTAGAGCATATCATTGTAATGATAGTCTTATACTTATTTAAAAATATAATTTTGGGCCTGAGTGGTGGCACAGCAGTAGGATGTTTGTCTTGCATGCAGCTGACCTCGGTAAAACCATGGTTTGATACCCCAGCATTGCATATGATCCCCCAAACCAGGAGTGACTTCTGAGTGCATAGCCAGGAGTAACCCCTGAGCACCACAGAGTATGGTTCAAAAAACAAAAAAAAAATTAATCTATTTATAAATTAACAAATTTTCTAGTCATCATAACCTTTGTACATACTATATGACTTCAAAGAGAGAATAGAAAGAATAACATATCAATGAAAATGAAAATGTTCCATTAGTGAGCAGTTCATAAATTAGAATCTCAAAGGATCTGATCAAATTCAAAGTTCATAGTTATTTTTGTTTATTTGTTTGGGGGGGCACATGTATGCAGATATGTCCAGGGACTACTCCTGGTGATGCATAGGGGACCGTATGATGACAGGAATTGAACTGGGTTCAACCACATGCAAGACAATCACCTAGGTCTATGCCCTCTCTCTCAGGTGCTATATCACAATTTTTAATAAACATTGACCTCTAATAGAAAGATTATTGGTTGAAACACAACTATGAACATGTTTGTAATCATGGTGTTTAAATAAAGAAATTATTATTAAAAATAAAAAGAAAGATTATTTTTGGGTTAAAGGACAGTCTATAGTAACCAGGCCTTTTGGCCCTGTGCTCAGAAATTATTCTAGGCAGTGCACATGTCATGTGGGGAATCAAACCAATGTAGACCAAAGCCAAGAAAAATTACTTTCTTGATTTATCACTATAGTTTAGCAGGGGTCCTCAAACTTTTTAAACAGGGGCTCAGTTCACTGTCACTCAGACCATTGGAGTTCCAGTCTATAGTAAAAACAAAAATTACGAACAAATTTCTATGCACACTGCATACATCATTTTGTGATGTGAAGAAACAAAACGGGAACAAATACAATACGTGGACTGCGGGCCGTAGTTTGAGGACCACTGGTTTAAAGGATGGTCTTTAAAAGTTATTTTGAAATTTATCCCCAGAATTAATGAGTCTTTAGTGTTTGGGTCTCATTTAATTATTTATGATTCTAATAAAATCATTATTTTATTCTATTGTGACTCTCTGTGAATTGAATTGATGCTATTAATTTAAAATGTATGTAAATGCCTTTATGTTGAAGATACTGAACATTTTCTACAGTATTTTCTTCATTTGTTGGCTTCAGTTCTATGAATTAGTTGCATAAGGGGAATTTGATATTCCATAACATGGTAATATTTTTTGCCAACATAGATAAACACATTAGGGAATTATAATATCTCAAATAGAACAAGGCAACTTGGAAGAGATGAATCTATCAACTCTAAAAACTTAAACTCTTAACTCTTTAACTCATTTTTTTAAATTTTATTGAGACCATTATGAATTACAGATCTTTCACAGTTGTATTTCAGGCATATAGTAACAGTAAATTAGCATTCCCACAACCAGTTTTGACCTTCCTCCACCATAGTTCCCAGCATGCATCCAATACTTCTCCCCTTAGCCCTATGAATTACTAGTGTAACAGGTTCATTTTGTATTTAGCTTGTTATAATTTGGGTCTCTTGATTCTATAGTCTTTGACAATGGCTTGGGTATTGACTGACTGTTTTTAATGACCCATTTTTTTTATATTCACAATTAAAATTCCCACAGTTTTTCTGCTAACAATAATCTGTTTGAGTTGACTGTTCATACTTCCCATCAACTTTTTATATATCTCATCATGGTAATACAATTTTTCACAACTTTCCTTGATTTATCTTCTCTGTATCAATTAAGAGGATTTCCTATATAGTGTAGGTGAAAGTTTCTGGAGAACAAAGATCACTCTCTTAGATTGGCTAACAACAGAGTTGTGCCAGCTAGGTTTACAAAGAAAGGAAACTGTGAGGGAGGCGCTGCATAAGGGAGGGAAAGTCTAACACTCCTTCCAATACCAAATTTTTTAGCGCTGTTAATATTTATATTTTCTATAATAATTTATTTAAATATTTCTATTTAACTCCATCAAGTGGATATTCTAATTCATCTATAAAACTATCTCTATAATAAAATGTTATTGTGGAAAGGTTTGTGAATAAATATGCTAGTGAGAAAATGATCTCAATTCTCTTTACCATACTACTACTCAAACTTCCTCTTTCTCTAAGTTTTTGGTTATTAAAAACATTTTAAGATTATATCTAAGTGATTCACTTTTGTTCATTTTTTGTAAATATTATTTTGATGATTTAGTTTGGTTTGTTTTAAATTTGGGTTTTAGGTGAAACTCGGCAGTGCTCTCAGGGCTTACTCCTGACTCTTCATTCAGGTATCACATTTAGTGATGCCCAGAGAAAGATACGATGTGCCAGGGATAAAACCCTGGTCAATTACATAAAAATGCCTGATTTACTCACTGTACAACCTCTCCACTTCTTGATATTTGATTGCATTTGTTCATAAATATGTATGTAAATATGTTTATTCTATTGTATAGAAACTACATTTACAAATGATCTTGTAAAAGATAATCATATATCCATATGTAATATACATATACACATAAACACAGCCTTCATAAAGATTATTTTGAAATTTCATCATAGATATAAAGTTTTCAAAGTTATTTTTCAAAGATTTAAAATAAAATATATTACCAATATGAATTCTTTCCTGGTATAGCTCATGTCTTCATGTAAATACTCCCATTAGGGTTAGATCTAGCATCTTCTTACATCAAGCATGAGATATTTTTAGTTGATGTTCTGAGAACTCCCATAAACATCTTAGAGAATATTATCATAGGCTCGGTCTATCAGTAGCTTTATTCTCTATTCCCTTTAGTATTTATTTAGCCTATAATATAAAAAATTTAATGGTAAATTCATACAGGTGTGTTTATATATATACATTCCTATAAAGAAACTGAATGATAAGAATATAGTAACTCTTCTTTCAATTTGTACATGTAAAAAATATTTGTATGTAAACTTTCCTTTAAAGATATACAGGGCTATAAGTGAATCCCAAGTCTTTAAGAGTTAAGGAGTTAGATATGACAGAATATTTACATGTAGAAAACTTTGTATGTCTTGAAAGATTAATATTTGTGCATGTTCCTTTCTTGTTAATCATGTTTCATTCTTGCTAATCAACATGTTTATTTCATCATGATTTATAGAACAATTTGTGCAGTAATTAAATGTCTAACAGTAATTTCTTATGACTGTTTGCTGAACATAAATGCAGTTTAGTTTAGTAGTTTGAAGTTATTAAGTGAGTAATCATAATTTAATGTTTTAAATAAAACACATTATAGACATTTTAGCATTACATAAGGATCATATCACAATTAAAATTATATACACAATTAGAAGAAATCCCAACAAATCATTTGCAAGCACATCAGTGAAACTATTTTTTTGAGGCTTGTTTTTTATTTCTACTTACTGTCAACCATTTTCCTTAAAGGATAAATTAATTTTCATCTGAGAGAAACAGAAAGGGATAAACTAATATTTATTGAACACCTACTGTATCTTAATAACCGTGTTCAATATCAGATGTCTTCTCACTTAAGTCATACCAGAATTATATTGTAAAAAGAATAGTAACCCACATTATATTGAATTTGTAACATAGGTTTGCTGAAATAAAATAACTTGTCTCAAGATTACTTTTAGTCAACGATTAAGTGGCAGAATTGGGTACTAAAACAATCTTTGACTGCTTCAAACTGCTTCTCGAATTTTATTTTATTAGAGCCATTTCCATCACAATGATCGAATTCTGTAGAGGTCATCAGAGTATCATTGTGAGAAATCATCCTCTTAATAAAAACCCCAAACTTTGGTTAAAATAAGTTTCTTTTTTTTTTTTTGGTTTTTGGGCCACACCCAGTGACACTCAGGGGTTACTCCTGGCTATTCGCTCAGAAGTTGCTCCTGGCAGGCACGGGGAATCATATGGGAACCGGGGAATCAAACCGTGGTCCGTCCAAGGCTAGCGCGGTAAGGCAGGCACCTTACCTGCAGCGCCACCGTCCGGCCCCACAAAATAAGTTTCATTTAGTTTAGAAAAGGGAAGCTGCAAAAGTGAGTCAGGTAAGGAAATATCCTGCTAAGAGGAGATTACCATGACTTAATGTTATACTTTAAAGATTCTTGCTGAGTTTTTATCACCCTCTGGGCACAGCTACTTATGTATTCCCAGCATTTGCTCTTAATGTACCTCCTAGCTGTTCTTAATCTGCCTTTAATGTAAACAATGCCTCATCTATCAGCTAAGAGACAAGATTAAAGCTTGCTTCTGACTGCAATATGGATGAAACTTCAGATTTTCATGCTAAGTGAAATAAATCAGGAGAATGAAAACTACTGGAAAATCTTGCTCACATACTATGTAAAGAAAAATATAATTAGATATAGAAAAGGTATTACAGACTTAAATCCTTAGCTTCTGACCTCAGAACTGAGGCTACTAAGTGTGTGGAGAGTGGGTGAGTGGAATGGGTTCAGTGAAAGAATATTACAACTTTGGTACTCCTGAAACTACATAAACATTTATACTCTTGTAAGCCAAAGTTACTAAAAAATAAAAACAAGCATGTAAAATGCACTTAGGTCTGTTCCAACACTCCACCCCATACTTTCATTTTTTCTACTCTAATTTACTATACAATCTCTGTAAATTCAATCTCTAGCACCTGTGTGCATGCCTTCATATGTTTTCTAGGATTATTCAATCAAATTGTCTTTGTCAAATAGTTAACTAATGCTTCAGCATTTATGTATATGTCAGCTTCCTGGCAGCCAAGAATAAAATCCAGATTCCTAGAAAACCTAATGGAAATAGGGGAGGTAGGAGAGAAAAATTTAGATGGTGGGGGGGAAATTGGAACAGCGTATATGTTTTGTTTGTTTGTTCTTTTGTTTTGTTTTTGTTTTGGGTCAAACCCAGCAGTGCTCAGGAGTTTCTCTTGGGTCTTCGCTCAGAAATCATTCCTGGCAGGCTCAGGAGTGGAAGCCAGGAATGGAACCACAGTCTGTCTTTGGTTAGCCATGTGCAAGGTAAATGCCCTACCATTGTGCTATCTTATTCCAGCCCTGTCTGTCTGTTCTTGCAATACATTCAGCACTGCTCAGGAGTCACTCCAGGCTCTGTGCACAATGGTCGTTTTTGGTGGTGCTCCAGAAACCATGTGGGTACAGAGGTTGAATGCTGGTTATCACGTGCATGGAAATACCCTAACTGCTGTGTTATCCTTCCTGCCCCTAGAATCTTTATTTTAAAACAAAATAAAATGAAAAGGAAGAATAATGAGATTTCTTAGAGCAGGTATATTTTTGGGGGGAGGGGTGGAATTGGGGACCACACCTAACTGCGCTCAGGGGTTACGCCTGGCTCTGTGCTCAGAAGTTGCTCTTGGCAGTCTCTGGGGGACATATGGCATGCCTGGAATCAAACCCAGGTCCGTCCTGGATCAGCTACATGCAAGGCAAATGCCCTTTCACTGTGCTATCTCTCGGCCCCTATAGCAGTTTTATTTGAAAACTAAAGTATTCATTACTCTAATGCTAGTAAGTGAAGCATGTCTATTACTTCATTGAAATACCTACCTTTTTAGTCCCTTACATATCAGTAACTGTTGCAGTTTCTAGCTTTTGGCCTTTATCTTATCTCTGCCTCAGTGCTTGTTTTCTTTGGATCCTGTCATTCTAAAGGAAATGTTAAGGTGCTAGGTCATGTTCTGCTAATTTAAACTACAAGTTTATATATGATCTCCTGCTAAGAATGCACTTTTAGTTATACATTTTTGAAAACTTAAAAAATCATATTACATGGATTTCAAATTCTATACAATTCACATCTTTTCTTCGTTTTTTGTTTTTGTTTTTGTTTTTGTTTTGTTGTTGTTCTTTTTATTTTGGTCCACATTCTTCAGTGCTCAAGGTTATTCCTGGCTCTACCCCAGAATTCACACTTGGTGATGCTTAAGAGACCATCAGAGATGTCAAAGATCAAACTTGGGTCAGCCACCTGCAAGGCAAGCTCCTTAGTTGCTGTGCTCTCTTTCCCCTCTCCCACCTCACAATTTATTTTTAATGTTTGACAGTCACAACCATCCATTGAAGTGTCATCTATGGCTGCCTTAGTGCATAACAGCAGAGTTAGTTAAACATTTGCAACTGCTGGTTGTAAACCCTGATATATTTGATTTGGTTACTTATACAAAATGCTCTTGACTTTTCAATCACACAACAGCAAGATTCTATTATAGCTCTGCTTCCTTATTCTGGATCACCTACTCTCTCTAGATCCTCAGATCTATGTAATAATAACCAAGTGTTTATAATGCTTTAATGAAGCCAGACTTCCTTTGTAAATCTTATACAGGTTCTGCTACTCTTTTTATAATACCCCCTTTTTTATTTTTACAAGCTTGTGATGAACTATCCTTTTAAAAATTTGCATTTAAATGTTACCCTCTAATCTAGCAACTAATTCCTAAAGTGAAACAGTGTTTCTTGGGTATGGAGATAGAACAGATTTGAAGCACATGTTTTGCTTAAGTAGTCTTAGGTTCAACCCTAGCACTAACACTGGAAATGACCTTTAGGAGCACACAACACTGTTAGGTTGGTCCCAATAGCCAAAATCAAAACAGAACAACAACAAAAAATGTTCCCACCACACTAAAAACAATTTTATTTTTGTTTTATGAATACTCAGTATTTTTTTTATTTTTCTTATAAACAGATCTCTACAGGGATGTAGTATTCTTTAGGGGCAAAAAAACCTGTTATTATTTGATCAAAGTATCCCTGAATTTAAAAAAGTCTTTGCATAAGGGATAGGTTTTATAGAAATACTTGTTGATAGATCTGAGTGAAGTTGGACACATAGGCCAAATATATTTTGGCAAAATAAGTAACTCTTTAAAAAGAATAAAACATCTGCATTCTCAATTATCTCATTCAAAAAAAAATATTAGGTAAAGCTATTTATTATTTTGCTGTCTATGAAAATTTTCTTGATTACTCAGCAATGCTAATAAGGATCATTTTATTCACAGTCAAAAATATTGTTTTTTCTCTCTAAAGCCTCCTAAGGATGAAATGCATCTATAATCATAACATCACATCTAAATAATTTGTTATCAGCATTATAAAGCTAATATGCTAATCATGGTTTTTGGAAATATGCAATTACATAATACACAAATATATAATATGCTATATATCTAAGTTCTGGAAAATTAATATACTTTTACCATAATTGGGTAAACATGTACATGTTCATAAATTGAGTATGCTAGTATAGGTGGTCAATTATCTCCTAATATGAAGCATAGGATAGCAAATAATTAATATTATAATATTTAATACTACACTTTTTTTGTTTGTTTTTTTGTTTTTTGGGGCCACACCTGGTGGTGCTCAGGGGTTACTCCTGGCTGTCTACTCAGAAATAGCTCCTGGTAGGTATGGGGACCATATGGGACACCGGGATTCGAACCAATCACCTTTGGTCCTGAATCGGCTGCTTGCAAGGCAAACGCCGCTGTGCTATCTCTCCGGTCCCAATAATACACTTTTAATAATATATTTTAATCATTAATAATTATTAAATTACTTCTTTACATATTTGTATTTATTATTGAAACCCAATGTTCTAACATAGATTTCCATGTTTTTAACAAATATACTCATTAATATAAAGGGAACCATTACTTTACCTTAACGCATTACATTTTAAATTATATTAATTTAATTTAATTTATTTTTTTTTGTTTTTTGTTTTGGGGCCACACCCGGTGACGCTTAGGGTTTACTCCTGTCTATACATTCAGAAATCACTCCTAGCTTGGGGGACCGTATGGGTTGCAGGAGGACTGAACCACGGTCTGTCCTAGGTTAGCGTATGCAAGGAAAATGCCCTATTGCTTGTGCCACCACTCTCTCCACTATATTAATTTTAACCATATTGTTTCATATAAAATAGTTATACATCTATAAACTTACTGTGGACTGAGCACTCAATTTAAACATATGTATAACAGAGGACATCTTAGAGAACTTCTTGGTGATATGTTAATAATCTAAGTACACATTTCAATTACCTTTAAAATTGAATACTGGGATTCAGATCATTCATACAGAGGCAGAACAAGAAATGGTAGGATATCTCCTTAAAATCTAGCAAGAGTTTTATTCTAAGACCATTGTTACACATATACTTCATTCTGATTTCCTTTTGTTGCTGTTTTTGGGTCATAATGTTCAAGGTTATTTGACACTCAGGAATTACTCCTGGCAATTCTGAGGAGAGGGAAAGATAATATCAAATAAGCAGTGGGTCAATCACAGTAAAGATAAAAGTCTTATACACCAACTATGCTCTCTCCAGGCCTGATTATACTACTTTTTTGACCTAAATCTCCATGCAATTGAATGGTTCCATCATATATGTCTTCCATAGATATTTCATACCCACACTTTTCCCATAATTATATATTCTTCCCACAAAATTGTTGTTTCTCCGTCATAAAACATAATAAACACTGCTAATCTCTCATTTTTCTACTAGCAAATTTAAAACCAAGGACCATCAGCATAGGCGCTTCCTAGTTTATCTCTTTTCACAAATAGTTTGAAATGCAACTTGTTGTCCAATCATTTTACTGAAAACACTTTCAAATAAATGAAAATTATTCTGAAATATAATTAACTTTATATCTTTGGAGAGAAAGTCTGAGAAATAGCTTGAAAGTTACCCCAAATGAAACTTGGCTTTTGCTGTGTGTGTCTAATGTTGAAGTTCAGAAAAGTGTGGCTCCAGTACAACAGTAGTACTAGAGGCCACCAGACCCATAATAATGATGTATAGGCAGGGGATATGTGATCCCTACTTTAGAACTAAGGGCCTTGTCTCAAGCATGCCAGACAAGTATCCCAGTTCTTTCAGTCTAGTTCCCTAAGCCAATTACCTTTTTTTGATTTTAATTTGCCTGCCTTTTTCCCTGTACTTGTCTGACCTTTTTTTTTTTCCCCGCTATTAATTTTCTTCTACCTCTAAGAATTGCTGCTAATTCTTAAGGTAAAATTCACTTTTACTTTCCTCATTGTAGTTTTTCCTTGAAAATAAACACAAATTATTGAATAATTTTCTCTTCTTTAAGATGATTTCCAAATTTTATATCTTCTCATGTCTTTTATTTGACATTTTCCTTTTGCCTTCTGTTTTTACGTTATTGTTTTATATGAGAAGTTATATTTAACAAGTTTTAGTCTAGAAAATAACCTTCTGCTTTACATGACTTTATCCCTACATTCTTACTCTTTTAGTTAATGACTATCTTTCCAATTATCTAGTTTCAAAGACTCAAGGTTATCCTGATGTGCTTTAGCCTGCTTCTAAATTACTGATATTCAATAGGCTGCCAAATAATGATTTTACTTCTCAAATATAATTTGTGTCAAACTGTCTCTCCACCATTAGAAGCATTACATTGTTTAGGATAAAATTAATACTTCCATTTATCGCTCATATGACCTTCATCTCATCTTTTCTCTTACTATCTTTGCTAGGTACTTACTATTCATCCAGTTTTTCTCTAACTTGCAATTCTTAACATGTCTGTGCCCATTCCACATAATATTCTTTCTATCTGAAATCATTACTCTAGAGCCCCTCCATCATTTCTTAAAGAGTTATTTGGACACTTAATAAGCAAACTGTGGAATGTGCTTTACCTTTCTAATAACCAATATCCTCATAGACCTTAGGCACTTGATAATAAATGTGGATTTTTGTATGAATATCCTCATAGACCTTAGGCACTTGATAATAAATGTGGATTTTTGTATGAAGGCCAAAAAAAAGTGATTGACAATAGCAAATAATAATCTTTGTTATTAAGGATCAGACTGAACTGATATAAACAAAATCCATAGTATATTATAAACAAAGTAACTAAGTAACAGGAAGTAATAAAAAAATTAGTGTCCAGGAAGATAGGATGAATATAGAATAGGAAAAATTATGAAAGAAGAAAGAATATTAGAGATATTGACCTAGGATCACAAAATTTCTCTATTGTTCTATGTCATATTTATGGCTCACAGGTGATACTGATATTATATAATAAATATGAGATCTTCAGCCAGTGACTCATAGCCTAAGTACAGAAAAGCATACGGGGCAAGTGCAGTGGGCAACAGCTACAGTTTCATAATATATTCTAAAAATGCAGGCTTATATTCCTCTATTCTAAAGAACATCTGATCTGTTGATACTTTAATTTTAGTACATAAAGAAATAGTTCTCATTCTCACTTTCTCTCTCTCATACATTCTTTCTTCATATTAATCAAGAAACTTACTAAAACTGGGGGTTTACCTTAGGGAAGTTCAGGGCAAAGCAGAAAACAGCTTGTCTTTTCAATCACAATCAAAACTCATGAGAATCACTGGAAAGCCCATAGGGGTTTGGCTAAGAAAATTGTCTGAATCAAATTTCAGGCTGAATCTAGCCTCTAGGCGCTACTCTGTAGGCTTCAATTAAGGGTTTAATTCGGCTACTTGCTGCTGTAAATCATAGCAGGCCACAGAAAGGCATTCTTAACCACAGCCCCCTCCCTCATAATAACCCTAAAGCAATAACATTTCACAGCTTGGACATAAAGCACTGACAGGTTTTTGCAATAAAAAGTGACCTTTACTGTTAAAAAATGTTTTACGACATTTGACAAACCATTTTCTTAATGGGAAGATATATATGCTCTTGACGAATTAAAGTAGCATAAACAATTTAATGTTGCTGAAAATATGAACCACAATATGTTCCAAACGAGGAAGCTTTACATTTATAACTTCTAATATTTAAAAATAATGACACATCATTTTTAAAAAAGAGAATAATATCACTGATAATGTCCTCTAAGGAAACATTAGAAGCATCCAATAAAAGAAAAAAAACTGACAGCTTGTATGTAAAAACAGCCATAAGTTTGGAATAACTAAATCTGAATATTACTGTAAGGTTACATTGAGTAAAAATCAACATAAGAGAAAATGCCTTTAAGTATAACTGAATTTCAAACTATTGCATTAATTCATCCACTTTATGTTTTTTGAACATTTCAGTGTGCATTAAAATTACAGAACACAAAGTTCCAAATTAAAGGAAGACAAGAAAGCATTCGCAAAATTCTCCAAAACTAGATTTTAAATCGCTACTTTTTTAAGGAACAGGAAACATTTATTCGTTAATAGTCATTGTTGTTATTGTTGTTGTTGTTTTAAATTTTTGTGGGGTTGGAGTCAGTGTGGTAAAGTTCCAAATTAAAGGAAGACAAGAAAGCATTCGCAAAATTCTCCAAAACTAGATTTTAAATCGCTACTTTTTTTAAGAAACAGGAAACATTTATTCGGTAATAGTCATTGTTGTTATTGTTGTTGTTGTTTTAAATTTTTGTGGGGTTGGAGTCAGTGTGGTGGGAGATGACTTTATCACACATTTGCTGAGGGGATAAGAATTTTCCAAAGAAAGTCCTTTGGAGATAGCAAGGAGGTAGGGCGTTTGCCTTACATGCAGAAGGAAGGTGTTTTGAATCCCAGCATCCCATATGGTCCCCCAAGCCTGCCAGGGGCCATTTCTGAGCATAGAGCCAGTAGTAATCCCTGAGTGCTGCCAGGTGTGACCCCAAAACCAAAAGGAATAAAAGAAGTCCTTTGGAGGATGTTTGTAATGTTTTTACTTATAATTATAATCTGACTCTCCAAATACATTCTTAAAGGCAAAAATTAAAATGTTTTAATTTAATTTAGGCTATTGAAGTGACAAGCAGCATTTGAGTTTATTAGAAATGCAGGGTGGGGAAGAGGAAAACGGGGGAGACTGGTGGAGGGAAATAATTGGATGAGTTCTGAATATTTGTATAGCTGAAATTCAATCATGTACAACTTTGTATCTAATAATAATTCAATGCATATATCTGTACTGTTTTAGAGCATGTCTATATGTCATCATTGTTGTCCAATACTATTATAGAACAAAAAAACAATAATCAGATGTGGTGACAAAATAACATTTTAGAAGATTTTTATACTCACTTTTTTTTATAAATTTTATAAATTGTATACACAATTTACATCTAAACGTCTTAGTTAATATATAGAGACATTTAAGGTTTAACTCTAGATATATTTCAATCTGAGAGCATTCCTTGATACACTATTTACCAAAAACACGGGATCCTATTCAAACTTTTTGCATAACTTGAATTACATAACAGTTATACAGACAATTTCTTTCAAGGAGTCAGTGTTTAAATAATCTCTAAACTATCACACAACAATTATTCATTCATATAATTGTGCATTTTTAAGAAAAGGACAAGGTCTTAATTCCCAAATCTAGCATGGAGAACAAAATGTGTTTTCTCTTTTTGTTTATTTTGTTTTTGTTTTGGGGTCACACCCAGCAGCACGCAGGGGTCACTCCTGGATCTACAATCAGAAATTGCTCCTGGCTGGCTTAGGGGATCATATGAGGTCCCGGAATTCAAACCACTGTCCTTTTGCATGCAAGACAAATGCCCTACCACCATGCTACCTTTCTAATCCACAAACAAAATGCTTTTTCAATATAAATACACTAATTTAGTTTTTTTTTAATTGTTTCCATTTTTAGTTATATATTTCACTATGTGAGGGAAAAAGCTATCTTTATGACCACAGAATTTTCATTATTATTATTATGAGAATCTTCATTTAGGGCATCAAATAAGCATTAAATTTTTGTACAATTTTGTAGAGTTTAATAAAACAAGTGTTTTATTAACACTTCACTAATAAGTTTCAATTAGTTTTTCAGATTATTTTTTTTATTTTATTCTTTGAAGAGTTGAGAGATAGTAAATGATAACACTTTCTCTGCAGGGCAGACTGTTAAAGAGTAGAGTCTCTTTAGGTTCCCTGCTGAATTTCACAAATCTTTCTCTGCAAGAAATTTGTCTTCAGCAATCTCTAGCTTATTACATCTGCCCACAAGGCTTCAAAAATGCTCCATTGCTAGTGGTAGGTCATAGTTCCTAGAACAACTAAATTAGTTTAATGATGAAATTAAAATATGCTTTCCCAAAACCCCCTACATAACAATATCACTTGAATATTTAAATAATCTAATTATCTTCTGCTTTGAATGGAAAATCATCCATAAGATGTAAAGAGTTTTCTAAGACCTGGGGCCAGAGAAATAGCACAGTAGTAGGGCATTTGACTTGCAGGCAGCCAATGGTCCCTTTTGCCAGGAGAAATTTCTGAGCACAGAACCAGGAGTGACCCCTGAAGTGCTGACAGTTGTGACCCAAAACCATTCAAACAACAACAACAACAACAACAACAAAAAGAAAGAAACAAACAAACAAAAAGAGTTTTCAAAGACTTGAAAGATCACATTTCCTTCTTTACCAGTGCTCCCAAATACAGATAATACTAAACATTCTTTAATGTCATGATGTATAAAACATTACACTTTTCATTTTGCTACACATTTCTTTACAGTGCTAGTCTGCCATGTGGCATTTGAGTCCTTACAGATATATCCTGTTGCTTTGACCCTATGCAAATTGACTGAAAACTTTATTTACTCTACATTATCCATTTAGAAAAACTCCATGACTTTCAAAATGAATTAATCATTAATTTCAGTTGCATCCTATTTCTTGCCCAAGACATCCCCCATTCCAGCTTATATAGACCTAGTTTTAATATCTCATTCCATGTCAAATGTTAAGAGATTTTTGGAAAGTGGAGCAAAGAAATACTAGAGGTATTAAGATTCTTGCCTTTTATGTACCCAACTCTAGTTCAATTGTCAACACAGGGTCATTGGAGCTTTCAAGGTACTGTCCTGGAGGTCCCTAAAAGTATTGGGATTAGTCCTAGAGGTTCAAGAGAAGTTTCAGGGAGACTGTGGTAATCTGTCACCACAGATCCTAAATAGCAAAAATTTATTGAATCATATCTTTAGACAATTGTCCTTACTTTCTATCCTATTTTACTGAGACTTACCAGAAGGTGCTTCTGAAAACTATGTCTGAGGCCTATCACCAAAACTTTAAATAAAAATTAATCAATTAAGCTTTTCTTAATAGTTGGTGATCATAATGACATTTTATTCATTGACTAGAAGTACAAATTAAATTGAATTGTAATTTTATGTTTAGTCCTACATAACTCTGAAATCCTATTGTTTGATTTTAACTTCTTTCACTCTTTTTTTTTCTTTAATATAAACAGAAAAATATTTTTAGGATGGACTTTAGTTTGTTTAGCTCAGGGGTCCTCAAACTTTTTAGACAGGAGCCCAGTTCACTGTCCCTCAGACTATTGGAGGGCCAGACGATTGTAAAAACAAAAATTACGAACAAATTCCTATGCACACTGCATACATCTTATTTTGATGTGAAGAAACAAACTGGGAACAAATACAATATGTGGCCCGTGGGCCGTAGTTTAAGGATCACTGGTTTAGATTATATAATTTTATGAACATACATGGTAGAAATGGTTCTCTACTGCTATTAAACATTTCAAAATTTTAACACTCATAAATCTAGAAATTCTTTTAAGAATCAAAATTTTTAGATATTAATTACCATTCATGATAAGTTATTAATGTGTAATTATAAACGTTCAATCTAGGAAACAAAATAAACTTTATCTGTAGAATATTAACTATTAGTTCTTTATATTAACATATATCTATAGTTGAATAAATGCTCTATATGACTTGCAATTTAACAGTATATTTAGCATACCCTAAAAATTAACAATAATTATTAATGGTATCTAGTTCTTAATTACAATTAGGATATATATTCCATCTAATATGACATTTTGTTTATTTGCTTTTCAGGCTACACCTATCACTGTCCAGAGCTTACTCCTGGTCCTTGCTTTAGATCACTCCTGGAAAGTTTCAGAAGACCATCTGAAGTGCTTGCAAGGCAAGGCACTACATTTACATTACATTACATATTATTTTTAATTAACACTTAATGTTGAATTTTGTAGCTATGAATATGGAACAAGTAATCTTTGATTGTATACTTAAAGTACTTAAACTTTTTTGTATTTTAATTAACTATAGGGAACAACACTTTATTTTTTATATGTACATGCTTCAAATATTATTTGTGATAGTGTCTACCTATTTTCTCAACTTGAGCTTTTGATATTATTACAATATTTAAATATATGTTAGAAATTAAGTTACTAATAAAGAAAAAACTAATCATTATATACTCTTGAATTTTAAATTCCTAGTAATTTGTTTTCATCTTTGAAAATAATTAAGTATTCAAATAGTGCTTTTAAATACATTAGTATTTTCATGGGGTCAAAGCAGTGGCACAAGTGGTGGGCGTTTGCCTTGCACACACTGACCTAGAACAGACCGGGGTTTGTTCCCCAGTCATCCCATATGGTCCCCCAAGCCAGAAAAGATTTCTGAGCCCATAGCCAGGAGTAATCCCTGAGCATAATGTTTGTGGCCCCCAAACAACAACAATACATTAATCTTTTCAAATTTTTCTTTATAAGTATATTATATTTTTAATTTCTATTTTTATCATAATATAACATTGATTTAATATGTTTTAAACAGGTATCTGAGAAAGTAAGAGCAACAGAACACAAAGAAAATAATTTTCATTTGCCGTATCTTTGCTAATTTTGGTTGTATTAATAAAATTAAAGTACTTAAAATAATTAGGTTACTTAAGGTATATATTATATTTATTATATTATATTATACTATACTATATTACACTATATTATATTATGTTATATATTAGTTTTGGGGTCACACCCAGTGGTGCTCAAGGGCTACTCCTCATTCTGCACTCAGAAATCACTCCTAGTAGGCACAGGACTAGACAGGATTCTAGGTTTTGAACCATGGTTTGTCCTGGATCAGGTGTGTGGAAGGAAGGCAAATGCCCTACCATTTTGCTATCTCTCTAGCCCCAAGGTAAAATTCTATATTTTAAACATAGTTATGTTTGGCTTACTTTTATCATAGCTATGTTTGGCTTAATTTTATCATACTGAATCATTTCAAAATATGTAAACAAATAAACAATATCAAATATTTAAGGGAAAATAGTGAGAGGACATGTGTCTTGCATGTGGCCAACCCAGGAATAATAACCAGCAAACCCTTGTTATCCTCAAATTAACCAGTTATAATCTCTGAACACAACACAAAATAAAAAATAATAGGTTACCACTAGATCCCTAATATATGTTTCAAATCTTCAAGATTATAGTCCTGGTTTAACTACACTATGAAATCTGTCCTTTTATTTTTGGAATATAGAAAATCCTGTTCAGTGAATAACCTCTTATAAGCATGTTCAAGTTTGTTTGGGAAAACATAAATTGACTACAAATGATCCAACTGAACAGAAAAGATATCTGAGCCGTAGGGTCATTGGTTTCTATGTTTCTATGGAAACCTACTGGAAATAGTATTTTTTTGAATTTTATTCACATTTCCTTTGTTTCTATTAAATGACCACTGTGTTGCCTATCACAGATTATAAAAGGGAGACAGCAAAAGGGTGGCATTTGTAAATAATGTATTCTGAAATTAAATTGAGAAGATTGAAATAATTTAGCTCAACTTCATGAAAGCAATCAACAATGCTTAATGCTTCAAGAATAGTGTTTTTTCCCCTATGAGATAGCAATGTATTTCCAGTTTTACATCCTAAATTAGTCACCAATTATAACTTGCCCAGAATTCTGTACATTCCATGGAGGATTGGTTTTCTCTTTTCTTCTTCTTCTTCTCTATTCTATCTTCTTCTCTTATCCTATATTCTCTCAATACTATATTTGCAGAGAAAATACAGTAATACTTTTACCAAATTAATATAGATCTTTATTAGAAGTAAACATAATTTGATCAGCTGATATTGTCTTTTCTTGTTGACGTTATGGTTTATTCTTAAGTTATTATTGTTGGTAACTTCAGGAGAAAAAGAAGAAATGATGAAAGAATACATTATAAGTTGGAAAACATGTTTTACTCTAATGTGTAAATCTCAATAAATGTGTATTCCCATTCCATGTTGAATTTTCCTTGCTTATAAAATTGTTCAAATTTAAAAATGTATAAGGTTTAGATTTAATTAAGACTAAAATATGTATTTCGATATAGATTTGTTATAAAATTTAATTTTAATAAAGAAACATCAGGTGTTTAATAGAGTGTGAGAAAGGAGACTACTGGAAGAATCAAGGCAATCGTATGAGAAACGCAACCAACTTTGTGACTCCAGCGAGTACAGTAACCATATCTCCCAGCACCAAAAAACAACACAGGAGTAATTCCTGAGGGAAGAGCTAGGAGTAAGCTCTGAGCATAGCCAGCCAGAAGTGGACAAAAAACAAACCAAAAAGAAGGCAAAATGTTAAAAAATTAAAACAAAAGTAAACCATGTTATTTCATAAATGGAAAAGGCTATTTGTAGAATACAGAAGAATCATGTAACATTAGTTTCCAATTTGATATTCATAGACTCAGATGGAAATAGAAATAGTACAAATACTAGGAGACAAAATATAATCACAGCATAATTTATGCTTTCAAAAAATTAGTAGTCTACTGGTATATAGGCAATAGTGAAATTATATTAAGCCAAATACTATAATAGTGAAAAAGAGCAATGACTGAATAATAAAGAGAATAACAATAAATTTTACCGCAGGACACTACTGGAGAGTATTAGAAATTAATTCTATTTAAGTTTGAATTTATTATAGGTTATTAACTATTTTTTTACATTTGTGGTACTTCCTAATATTTCTGAAAATTTTAACTCACTTAATACTTATAAGAATCCTCTAAGTTTTAGTATGATAAAATAGTTTTATCTAGGGTTGATACTGAGCAGCAGAGAAGTTATGGAGGTTGCCTAAAATGGCACATCAATAAGTTAGCAGAACTTTGATTTGTACTTAAGCTGATGTGGCTTAAGAATTCCTATTTGAGGGGCCGGGCAGTGGCGCTGGAGATAAGGTGCCTGCACTAACCTAGGTCGGACCACGGTTCGATCCCTGGTTCCCCATATGGTCCCCCGTGCCTACCAGGAGCGACTTCTGAGTGAATGGCCAGGAGTAACCCCTGAGCGTCGCCGGGTGTGGCCCAAAAACCAAAAAAAAAAAAAAAAATTTTAAAAAGAATTCCTATTTATTTTCCTCCATGTTAAAAAAGGGTCAGATTCTGATTTTCAGCAGATTCACAATTTTTATCATCTAAAATATTATCACAAATACTTAAAATATATGGGATTGTATCTAAACATACATATGTTTATTTAGGGATTAAATATAATATGGATAATTTTTTTAAAAAGTAAATGAGTTTAGTATTGAACTTTAGTAGTAAATAATGTCTAAATTACTGCCCATTTGCCAATGTACAATATGCACTATATATCCTTTCATTTGTAAACTAAACCTTATTCTACCAAACATAATTTATATGACTGAAATTTATAAAATGTACTTCAGTTTTGTCCCGAAAAAAAACCCTGAAAATTGGGAAATTAATTTGCAGGAAAATAAAACACAACAAAATATTACAGTAAGTATGGAAATTTAAAGGAGAACTTTTGATTCCTAAAAACCAGTCTAAAATTAACAACATCACTCACTGAATGAAAATCTGAAGCAACTAAGTCAATCATAAAATGACAAGGAGCAGTCACCAACTATGATTCCCATGGAGAAAACCAACAGGAACTGTCAAATAATATTCTAGGGAGTACTGCCAAAGCAGTTTTATCACTGTAGAACAGTGGGGTACAGTATAGCTGCTAGAATCAGATAAACCTAAATGTAAATCCTGTGACACGAAGAGAATTTTAACCACTTATATCTACACTTCATCTTTAAGTAAATAAAAGGACCAAGTCATGTAAAACACAAGGTGCAACTACTCAAAAAAGATTGAACTTTTCTCATACACATATGCATTACATGCATTTGTATTCTAAACCAATTGAAAGGACTATTTTATTTCAGCAATATGCACATGATAAGGCTCATACTAATCCCCTTTTTGCTTATGCACATTAAATAAGTATTTCAACAGAACATTTGATTATGTGTTGTCCACAATTAAGTTATAATTAAGATTAGCAAATAGCAAGTTTTTATGATTAAACTATAAATTATAGTACAAAGAGTAGAAGATATGAGAAAGAACATATTTAAATAGAGGTTCAAACACTTGTGCATCACTAGAAACTTAGCCTCAAAGAAAATAGCTCACAAAGTTTTCAAAGACACAGATGGCTATAGTGCTTATATTTTATACATTATTTAAAGAAAATACATCACATAGTTGACATACTTGAGTATGATACATTTGTTTTCAGATAAGTGACAACAAAGTTTTTCAAAATTATTGAAATAAATAAATGAAGATTTTATTTAAAAATGTTATAAGAAGCAAATTTGTGAAATTATTGAATGCCCAATCAAGTCATTAATGCAACGACAGAATATTTAGTAAACTCTTGTTAAATGTCCTTTCTGTTAAATTAGTGTGTTCCTATGGGAAAAACAGCATTAAACCAATGAAGTTGTCTAGAAATTTAAGCACTAGTACTGCTACTTGACTTTTAAAGATATATATATATATATATATATATATATATATATATATATATATATATATATCTCAAGCCCCCTGGAACAAGAAAGATATAGGGTACTCGCACTTGCTCCCAAATATTCCCGAAAGCTAGTATATCTGAAGTTTGGTCAGGTTGACATTCCTGAAGAGAATATTAGAGAGGTGTTGAGGCAGTTTTCCACTTTTCCACTTATATTTCTGATTTTCACGATGATCTCCTAGACTTGAAAATTTGATTCAATTTGATAAATCCTAACACATTTTGCTTCAAATTAGACTTATTTTTGTATTTTCAAAGCTTTCTAATTTTCTTATTAGATATTTAATTTCTTGTACATATATGTAAATGATTTAATTGTACAAGCCAATTAAATCCCAAATTCACATTTATACTATTTCTTCAATAAAACGGTATGCCGCCTTAGTAATTTTTACTAAGAACCATCCCAATATATCATTTCCTCCTAGATTTTTGTGAGAATTATTTAATTGGTCCTCTCACTGACAACTTTGTCTCTTTCATATCCACTCTTCATAAAATTGGCAAACATATTCCAGCTAAACTACACTGTAACTGTTTAAAGCACAATGATTTACAGTGGTTTATCAAATAAAGTCCAGTTCATTTATTTAACATAAAAGGGATACCTCTAAGTTCTTCACTTTTTAAAATTGATTATACAGCTAAAACCCTAATAATACAGTTAAAAACCTTTGTTTATGATTGAGTTTCATTCATACAGTGTTCCAACTCCTATACATTCACTAGTGAGCATTTCTCATCACCTGCCTCCTCTCAATTTCTATGGCAGATATTTTCTACCTTTCTCCCTCTCTCATCCCTCCATCTCTCATTAATGAATGATTATCATGCGTATCACTTTAATTATTTTCAGTACCCAGTTACTGTCTTGAATGCTATGTCCAACTGTCATTTTCAAAGTGTTCGCTTCTATTATAACTGCATTCTCTTTTACCATTCGTGGCAAACTTTCTACCACGGATCATTCTTCATGGGGCTTAGCTCTCTATTGCAGAGGTGGCAAATGAGTTTGACACAAAGAGCCAAAATTTTAAACACTGAGAGTCAAAGAGCCATACCATGCAGCGACCTGCCAAATTAAACACACAAAAGCATATAATTTTAACAATAATATATTAAAAACATATTGCATTTTGCCATTTTTAGTCAGGGTAAAAATCCTGCAGTGACGGTGAGGGTGTGATGCGTCCTCCACACTAAGAACTAAGGGCAAGATGTGTCCCAAAATGTGACACACGGGTGCCCCAATTGCTGACCAGTGCAATTGTTTCTTAGGGATGAGAGACAGGAGGACGGGCTTGGAGATCTCTCCTTACAGGTCCCTCCTCAGAGCAGCAGAACAAAACCTAAACTTGGGGGCCCGGGAGATAGCATGGGGGTAAGGGGTTTGCCTTTCATGCAAAAGGTCATCCGTTTGAATCCTGGTGCCCCATATGGTTCCCCGTGCCTGCCAGGAGCAATTTCTGAGCATGGAGCCAGGAGTAACCCCTGAGCACTGCCGGGTGTGACCCAAAAACCCAAAACCCCCCCCCAAAAAAAAACAAAAAAACAACAAAACTTGGCAAAGAGCCACAGTATAGAAAATAATGAGAAGAGGCCTTAAAGAGCAGCATTCATTTTGGCCGGGAGCCACATGCAGCTCGAGAGTCGCGTGTTCGCAACCCCTGCTCTATTGTATTTGGGTATTATTACGATACTCTCATTTTTTTTTAAATCTATTCATATTTAAGCAAATTCAGTGGTATTGTTTCCCTAACAGCTGCAGATTATTCAAATGAATTACTATACCATAGTTTCTTTTTCCAGTTTCCTTTCCTAAGGTGCTTGGATTATTTCAAGAATCTGGCTATTGTGAATAATTTTGCAATGAACATAGGCGTGCAGATGCTTTTTATATATTGTAATTTTGAGTTACTAAGTTATATTCTCACAAACATTATTGCAGAATCATATGTTCATTTTTTCGGGTTTTTTTTTGTTTGTTTTTTTGGTTTTTGGGTCACACCCAGTGACGCTCAGGGGTTACTCCTGGCTATTCACTCAGAAGTCACTCCTGGCAGGCATGGGGGACCATATGGGGAACCGGGGGATCAAACCACAGTCTGTCCTAGGTTAGCGCAGGCACCTTATCTCCAGCACCACCGCCCAGCCTTCTCATTTTTTTTAAAATATTATTTTTCTAGGGTTTTTTTGAGGAGGTCCACATTATTTTCCAAAATGTTTGGACCACTCAACGTTCTCACCAGCAGTAAATGAGAGACTTTTTCTTTCTTCATCTGTATCAGCATGAATTGTTCTTGTTCATGTGTGCCATTTTCTGCTGTGTGACTCATTGTCATTTTGATTTGTACTCTTCCTGATTAGTAGAGATGTGGAGAATTTTTCTACACATCTTTTGGTGATTAGCATTTTTTGAGGAAATTTTTTTAACTTCTTATCTTTGGTTCCTTCTTGTATGTTTTAAAATATACACATCTCAGAAATTTTGTCTTCGGTAAACTATAACATTTATGGTGTTTCTTTTTTTTTTTTTTTT